>JAYESA010000017.1:151810158-151965158 GCA_036927795.1 Iris macrosiphon | reverse complement strand
TTGGACACATGAACAGAATTGACTGTTTCTGGTCAAAGCGGAGTCCACATGTGGCCCACTTCGCACCGAAAAATATGACAGAGACAAATTTTTCTAAATTTTCAAACTTAGTGTCTACAAGTCAAGAACGATGATACGAACCCAATGGAACATCCATAACTGGATTCTGATGAGCCGATCAAAAAATTGCCCGTCAAGTGGAACCGTGGGGCCCACGAAAACGGGGTTTCGTCAACGTTCTCAGAATCGAACCAAACTTGGATCATAGGACCAGTGTAATGCTATGAATCCTATGACGTAAGTTTTGTTGCAAAACGACAAGCATAAACAAAATTATGACTAGTGTCATAACAAGTCGATACAGGACTTTTCGGCGGATACGCGTTGATTCCGGTGTACACGAACATCCAAATCAACTTCCGTAAAATTTTACATGTCTGTGTTGACGATACGCGCCTTTCAATGCAATTCGTACACGATAAAGTCACATCGTTTAGTGGGACGTACCCTATTTTAGAAAATTTTAGATTTTGAAAATCAAGTTTTTGGTCAACTTCAACCACGAATAAATCACATCATACAATAAATTAAAATAAACTATTTAAAGGGATTAAATCTAGGTTATGTTGTCTAATTTACTGTTTAAGTGGAATTTAAAAATATTAACTAGTTTGGAAGAAAAATGGCCATGAACATGGGTGATTGGGACAGTTTTCTGAACTACAAATTGAGTCATTTTTCTCTGTTTTGCGTCACAATTTGCGATCGATACAGGACATGATACCCCGAACTAATTATAAAAGGTTTGAGAGGGTTATGTCGCCTTCACATAGGATTCGACAGATCGACATTTGGATAACTGTTCAAAGAGATACGAAGGTGGGAAAAAGGGTACCTCACTACTACTGTTAGCTCGGAAATATGGCGACTGTGCGGCGGCTACTTCGCGGCGGTGGTGCGCGGTGGTCCGGCGTCGTCATTGTCGGTGGCTTATCAGAAATGAGAGAGGGTATGATGGTGAACGAGGGGGTGGGTCTGGGGGTTTTATAGGAGGTCGGAGGTGGACGTTACAAGGAGATGAAAGGGGCGGTCGGCCGGTCGGAGAAGGGGAAGAGAGAAAGTTTCTGTTACTGGAATGGGAATAGGAATGGGTTCGGGTTAGCGGGTTATGGGTCTGCAGGTTAGTGGGTTAGGATCCGGGTCCAATAGGGTTGGTTTAGGTTGGTTTGGTTCAGTTTGGTTTGGGTTGGTTTAAGTTGGGTTGGGTTGGTTCGGTCTGGGTTGGTTTCTTTAAAAATAATACATTTTAGCAATTTAAAAATAGTTTTTGAGCCCAATAAATTTCAGAAAAATTACACAATATTCTATTATTAATTATACACTCAAGAATATAATTTTTTTTATAATATTTTTATAATTAATTTAATACACAATAATATAAATCCCTAAATACATTTATTATATTTAATTAAAAATTATAGAAAATTCTCAAAAATTCATAAATTAAATTTTAAAATTAAAATTTAAAAATCTGGGGGTTTATACGATGACAATGTAGTCTAATGGTACCCGATTCCGTGTACGAAAGTCGGCACCCGAATACACTTCGGACGCTAAGTATCGCAACGGTCCTAGGGTCATAATAAGTACAATTAAAGATCTAGAAATAGAATCAATGACTAGTAGTAGCAATAAGCATAAAATACTCGAACAACGGCAATGTACACTTGCTTGCTGATTGCTGCCGCGGTACTGTCTGACTGGTGTCCTCAACCAAAAGTGCAAGAAATCCAAGTTATCCTATTATAACATTTTATAATCAATACACCATATAATGTGATTAACATAAAAGAATGTGATTGTTCACACGATGTCAACTAGTATGGTGACGTTTATGCCAACGATCCAACAGTTACGGGTCATGGGCCAATGTGCCAATAACCATGTACCATAGCACTGTCTACTACATTGTAGGGTCTCGTTCATTTTTTTTTCTTACGTATATATAGGCACCTACATGAGTTCCGACACGTGTAATCATATATATACGCAGATACATCATGATCTTCCAAAACTTGCAACAACGCTAAACTATATCTCGAACATGCATGCCGGCTCTCAAACACGTATGTTGAAATCCATTAATACTGAATTAAAATAATTTAAATTCTGGCATTATGGTTTATTTAGTGAAAAATACCGAAAGGCACCGTTGCATGCACAAAGTTCCATTGCGCGTCAACTAGGTGTTCTAGCTATTTTGGCAACTAGTTTGTGCGTACAAGGTTGCCAACTTGCATGAAAGATTCATTTAACATATAAAATATAATAATTAATATTCTAAAAATTATTAATTAATTTATGGAAATTTATATTTAAATAATAAAATAGCAACATCTATCAAAACTAGATTATTAGGGTTTACACATTGCCGTGTATTGGTTCCTGTGTCATCAAATAATAGTTTTTATATAAAAATTAGGGTTTCACATACATGGGATTTCCTCATTATCATCTAATCATATTTTTGGGTTCATACAAGGGTTTTTACATGGAAAAATAAGTATTAAAAAGAAATTATAAAACTTACGTGTTCATGATTACAGTGGAGCTTCTTCTTGCGACATGGACCTTTTGGAGCGTCAAACGAACTCCGAGGGAGCTCTTGGGGGCTTCAATTAGAAGGTAAATATTAAGTTTGGAAGGGTTTTGGAAGGCTATGAAGGGCCGAAACTGCTGTTGTAACCAGCAGCACCTGTCGGCTTCAAAGGGGGTGGCAGATTACTTCTAGGGGGTTAGGTCGGCCTCCTTGGTTTGTGTGTGTCATGCCCCGATCTTCCGTAGGTAATCGATCATCCTTGCTAGGCACGAATCACTGTGCCAGCGTTCCCGCGAGACGATCTAACCCATCTGGGCGTGATGTCGCACGAACGTAAGCCGCGCCCGTGCAAGGCCATGATCCAAACAGGCGGTAAGAGGTCTAAGCCACAGAGTTGCACAGTTTGTCCGAGTGCAGCGGAATAATAAACACATAGGCGATTGGTAACAAGTTCACAGAGTGGTCAATAGCAGAAGCATTGAATAACACAAGTATAGAAATAAAATAAGCTCTTTATTGATATTGAACAAGTATTACAGGCGGCGCTAGGCCGAGATTATAAATCGCTTAAGCCTCTCTCTCAGAAACAGTAGAAGCGTGCCAAGTGGTTACATTTGTGGAATGATACATAGGCGATATTCCAACATTATGTCTTGTATATGTGCTTCAGTTCTGGACGCAATGCTCCAAGGCTTCAGAGCAAACTCCACGCCTTAGGACGCATGAAGGAGGCATCCGCACCGAATGAGGTTCTCCTGCACCCTGCAAGCAATCTGGTGGGTTATCAGTACATAAATGCACTGGTAGGGAGGCTTCTTGCCCGCTCGACAAATTAAAACACGTTATATAGGTTTTGTGCACCATCTATTATGTTATCTTTTTAGTCTTACCTTAGGATCAGTTTCATGGCAATGATGAATAGCCTAACTCGTGTGGCAGTACGCCGTACAATATAAAGGAACACAGCGAGATTTACCAACTTACCATCCATCCTTCCATGTCCAAGAAAAACCAAATTAAATCAAGCATGAGCATATATAAAAAAATTCAAGGAAAATAGCATATGCAAACACAAGTGTCGTGGGCGAGGTCATGTTTCGGGTGCACGAGTTACACAAATATCCAAAAGTGTTGCAGAGGATGTTTAAGTGTTCAATTATACACAAGTGTCTCACATTCATATCGTTCAGGTGTTTTCGATTACGGGATGCGATGCAATGACTCGCACGCAGATTGACGCTAAGCGAGGATGACTTATCTATATGAACATGCGTCTCTGGCATAGCCATAAATGATCTATTTTAATCACGGGATAGAAATGGTGTGCAACGTGTAAACACCCAGATTTTTCAGAAATTAAAAATAAATTTTCAAAATTTTTCTTTGATTTTTAACTAATTAAAATAAATATTTTATGGAATTAAATTATTTTTTGTGAATAAAATTAAATATTAAAATATTATAAAAATAATAATTTTTGTGTGTAAAATAAATAATTAGTCATAGTGTATTTTTTTTTGGAATTTATTGGACCCAAAAACTATTTTTTAAACACCTAGAAACATAATTTTTTAAATATACCAGATTAAACCGGATTAAACCAAGCCTAAATGAACCGAACCAACCCAAACCCTATTTAAACCCAAACCCTATTGGATCGGGTCGGATCTGGACCCGAATCCAAAACCCGACCCGACCCATTACCCAAACTGCTATAGTAACCGATTGAGATCCCCCGACTTCTCTGCCGTTTCTCCTCCACCGCCGGCTGTTACGCAGCCAACCGCCGCGACGCATCCACTCGCCTCTTCGCCTCCCGCAACCCCCGACCGACCATCTCCCCGTCGACCTCTCCCCTCCCCGTATCGGTCTCCGTCGCAACCCCTATATAAAACCCTCAACCCCGAGCTGATCCCCACTGCTGCCACCACCACTTCTCTACCACCGCCACCATCCTCCGGCGACCCCGCTTCTCCCCTCCAGCGACGAACCCAACACAGTACCGCCGTAGCTACCCTCCGCCGTGACCCAGAGCTCCAGCGACGACTCCTCCGCCGTGACCCGACGAGCAGCACGTCGATGACCAGCCACCGCAGCAACCCGCCGTCGAGGAGCACTGCCACCCCGTAGTCGTCGCACTGCGCCACCCCGTGTACGCGTTGAACAGTCGATTCCGACTCCTCATTCCGGTGAGCATTTCTTTCTCCTCGTCGTGCCGATGTTCAAACGGTCTGTTGTGACACGTTCGTTGTGTAACCCTCTCGAACCTCGTACAATTAGACTGGGGTATCGTGTCCTGTGTCGATCGTAAACCGCGACAAAAAAATAGAAAAATTTATCCCAATTTTTGTAAATCAGAAATTGACCCAAACTCACAAGTTCACAGCCGTTTTACGTTCAACCTGTTTAATAATTCTAAAATTAACTTGAACAGTAAATTAGATAATATAACCGAGTTTTAAACCCTATAATTAGTTTATTTTATTGTGCTGTATGTTGTGTTTTATTTGCGGGTGAAATCGACCAAAAACTTGGTCTTTAAAATTTGAATTCTCCCAAAACTGTGTGCATCCTACTAAACGAGGCGGCTTTGTCGTGTGCGAATAGCACCGAAAGGAGCGTATCGTCAATACGGACGTGTGGGATTTCGCGGAAGTTGATTTGGATGTGCGTGCACACCGGAATCAACACGTATCCGTCGAAATTGCCCCATATCGGGCCTATTCTGAAACTCATTGTAACTTCGTGTGTGCTTGTCGTTTCGCAACCAAACTTTTGCCATCGTATTCATAGCGTTATGTTGGTCATGTGACCCAAGTTTGGTTCGATTCTGAGAACATTGACGAAACCCCATATCGTGGTCCCCATGGCTCCATTTGACGGGCAATTTTGTGATCGGCTCATCGGAATCCAGTTCTGGATATTCCTTTGGGTTCGTATCATCGTTCTGGACTTGTAGACACTAAGTTTGACAAATTTGGAGAACTTTATCTCTGGCATATTTTTTGGTGCGAATTGGGCCACATGTGGACCCCGCTTTGACCAAAAATTGTCAATTTTGCCCCTTTGTCCAAATTGGACTTATAGGTAGGCAATCCTAGATATTTTATACTTCTGAGAGTGATGGTAATGTTTATTTCAGCAACTGGAGGAGTACTTGAAGATCTCGCTGTTACCGGAGCAATTGAAGAAATTCAAACCCTAGTCAAGTGTACCTTGCCAAACTTGCAGTACTTGCTTCATATTATTTCTTGATTTATGTTTATGATGTATCTATTCAACCTAGGACCGTGAGACGTTGCTTAGCGTCCGAATAAGATTCGGGTGTCGACGCCGTACGCGGAGTCGTGCAACGTCACTTAGAGAGTTGATATCACGATCCTCTATACTTTACGTGCTTGCTTTACCAAGTACATCATACCATAGGACACCTGACACCATTCATGAGACAAAATCTTTCCTGAGATATTCAAGGTAATTCTATATAGGATTACAGGATTCGTGACATATGACTTGCATTATACATAGATATCATTATGACTCGTTGTAATAGTTAGAGGTCATGATCTTGCGTGTTATGGACATGAGACATCGTGGACATGAGACATGTGATTACATTGGGTGGGGAGAGACACACAGGCTACATGCTTATTATATATATATATATTTATTATTGCGGTGTTGTAGCCTCTACATCAGAGCTAGGCCCACTACATGATATCACTGCTACCGGCTCCCCGACATAGAGCTTGTAGTGGTCTCAGCCTGAGTTCTAGTGATACTCTTATTTGCATATCACATAGCTGGTTACATAGTTTGCCCTATTGATATATTTTATATACTATATTTATTTGGCTTGAGTTATTCTTGTACCTTGCTATATCTCCTGAGGAACTGGATCCGGATTATGTCTCCAGGTTTAGCAGAGGAGATCTACCCCTAGACATACGGGACAGGAGCAGACACTGGAGCAGTACCAGTCCAGAGGAGGAGGTGATGCCATAGAATTTCTCCTGAGTATTTTGTTATATACTCAGTTATTTTTGTTTCTTGATACTCCATTTCCTGTCTCGTGGATTTCTGTATTAAACTCATTATCGGGTTGTTCCCCGAGATATTTTATTGAGACTTGTTGGTTTATATTTTATCTTGATTATTCTGACATTGATTTGTATTTACCTTCTATGGATGAGATTAGAATTAGATTTTGACATGTATCATAGACCATTATATTATTTTACAGCTTAAGTACACTCTAACGGGTCCATTAAATTGGGTTTGCCCATTGGAGTGTGCTGCTGGCCATTGCCACGTGGCTAGTCCCTCGGTATTTTGGGACTGGGGAGTGACACAACGCGGTGGCGAGCCCCGCTACATACCATTTTTTCCTCTAATATACGATTATTATTTAGTCTAAGAGCGAGAATGGAGTGAAGAAAGGTTCACAAGGTGCCACACGCCATCCTTGCCCGACAGAAAGACTAACAGATGTTCCGTCCGGATCGGATCTGGTGCCCCGACAACCGTCCGCAGGAACACATTCAATACCTTGTGCACAAGTTGTCCACGATATGCAAGTCTTGAGTTATTCCAGATTCACAATATGACATGATAATTCTTGATTCTTGTTCAGAACGAGCATTGCTCCACGAGCTGTAATTCTTTCTTTACTTGACATGATTCTCGTTCAGTGTTCAATTTGACTTGATACATTCCCCTGCGTGCGGGGATTGACTTGGCGACCTAACGGTCCTGGATACTTGCAGGTTCATATTGCACAAAAGGCTATTTGATAGTCTTCTGGCTAACTAGATGCATGCACGATACTGATAGTGTTACTTGATTGTGGCATAATTAAGTTACAAGCATTAAAATGAGGCAACGCAGACAAGTTAGCATCTAAGCAGGCAATCATGCATTTATATGAAAACATAAGCATTTATGTTTGGCACGGGTCTAAGGGTAAAGCGAGGAGTAAAACCGAAAAGGGACATACCGAGCGACATGATCTAGGGACGGATAGTGTAAATAAGTGACCAGTGCACTACGAAGAGTATATATCGTTCTACTCGAGGCATAGCGGGGTCTACTTGCACAAGGCAAAGGTAGCATGTGAGGGTCCATTTATAAGCAAAATTTTATTTCCATGTTCTAACACAAGCAATACAAGTTAGGATTATTTCCTTAGCTAGGTGCGTTATATTCTTTATTAGCATGCATGGGGTAATTCACCTAGCGACTAGCATGTATTGTCCATATTTTAAGTGTGCTGGCTAAGTAAAGACAAGTTCATCGTAGCCACCCATCTTACGATGATTCGCCTCGGTCGAGCGATACTCCGAGCGAGCCTTTGAAATTCTAAGTCCGAACTCCTGAAGGGCCAAGTCTGGAAATTCTTTTGCCTCAAACGAGTCTTCTCGCTGAGCAAAGCGGATCGGGTCGTTGCACTTGCACCGTTTGAATCGGCTGTCCGCTTGAACGGAACGGGTCGTCACTGTGTGGAGGCTTGGGGATGATGAAGAAGGAGAGAGGGAGCTGCTGTAAAATATGTGGGAAGGAGAGATACGTGAAGGAGGGGAGAAAGTAGGGTCGGCCCTCCTATTAGATAGGTTTATATATGTATAAAGATATGTAGGTTGGTGGTTAGGATTTTTTTTAGTATTTCCACCTTTGGATAGGATTTAAAGAGACTAAAATAGGGTGAGAGGATGCTCTAGAATATTTAAATTATATTTTAAAATATTTATTTCAGATTTAAATTGATATGCAACAAGATTGCATAGGGGTCTTTCATAATTTGGAAATATTGCATTTATGGACCATTTAATTGATTTGTTCAAATTTTATGGATATATTTTATATGTGGGATGTGTTGTGGAATAAAAAAAAGCTGTGGGGGGTAGTGTGCGTGCCTTATAGGAATTAGTTTGAGAGCCCGATTAGGGTATTTGGGCACGGTTGGGTTCAACTAGCCAAATAAGGATAGTTTTGCAATGTCAATGGTTCTCGATGTTTGTCAATATTTTTGGAGCATGGGGGAGATCAAATTAATGCAACACTCATGTCACAAGTGTACTAGGTATAGTCAAGTCTAATAATGTGAATTTGGTTGGAAGAAAATTTTTTGTGCATTACTCAAAATATTCAAGCCATGGCAAAGTTTCATATATATATATATATATATATATATATATAAGGATTCTATAAATTAATACTTTAACATTTTAATCAATTAAAATAATAAATAAATTGAAAAATATTAAATTACTCATATTCCAAAATGTGGGGGTTTACAATCTACCCACCTTAAAAGAATTGCGTCCTCGAAATTTAGAATAAAGTTACTCTAGAAATCTATAAAGACATGATAACTAAAGGTAGTTCTAAGGTCATACTTGCATCCTCGAATAAGTGAGGATAACACAGTCGTATAATATCCTCCCACTCCCAAGTGGATTCGCTTGGAGAATGATACTTCCAAGCTACCCGAACCAGTCTGATCATCTGACCCCGCAATGTCTTCTCACTAGTATCTAGTATCCCAACTGGCTGATACCCTGCTGGAGATGGTGGTCTGACTCCTCTAACTCTCGTCTATACTGGTACTCCTAGTGCTGGATAAGCTAGCCTAAGTAGCTGCTGGGCTGGTCTCGGTACTGGTAAAGCCTGTCGGTGTACTATCAGTGCTCCTCCTCGATGCTTCATACAATCTCTGGCTGAATGCTGGTTTGAATCGCAAAGCAAATATAATCATAATCTGTGTCGGCATTCTTTGGCGAGATGGCCTACCTTGCCACAATAATGACAAGTAGGGAGTCATGGTGCTGGTAAGTCTGGTTGATGAATCATCGGTGCTCCTCTCCGATGTTCCATACAGTCCCGTACCGAGTGCTGTCCCGATCCATAAATCAAGCATAGTCCCAACTTGCGTCTGCACTCGCTCGCGTAATGGTCTTGCTTGACACAATATTGACATATAGGCAGTGTCGGTAGGGTTGCTCTGGGTGGCTGGTGCATGTGAGGTCTCTTTGCAGCTCCTTCCTGTGGTGCTCGGGCTGGTGCTAGTGTGTGCGGCCATTTCTGGCTGGACTCTCTCCTGTTGATGCATTCCATGCATCGAGCCACTGCAAGGACGTTCGTATAAGAAATAGATGCAACTGAGCCAATCAATCTCTGTAACTTAAAGCTCAGTCCGTCAAAGAATTTTTTTGCCTTCTCTTCTTCTGTCGGGATCAGTGTAGGGCGAACAAATGAATAAGGACATGATGCAAGTCAATAAATTAATTCTAATCCGATATAGAGGCCAAGAACATGTCAATATATGTATGAGATCCTATAAATTCATCCTATACTATTTACAGGCTTGCTTGGTTCCATAATTGAAACCAAAGCAATATATTCGTAGAGCTGCATGGGCCAACATAAAAACTATGTCACGTCTCAGTCCCAAAATACCCAGGGACTAGCTACATGGCAATCCCCAGCAACACAACTACAATGGACAAACCCAATTTAATGGACCGTTAGAGTGCACTTAAGCTATAATATATAAAAATAAGGGTCTAAAACACCTGTCACAGTTTATATATCTAATCTCATCCACAATAAGAATCACAACACAAGGGATAGTCCAGTCACAAAAATAATAAAAATAAAAATCCATCAACAAGTGCAGAATAAGAAATATCGCGGGGAACAACCTGTCATCAAAATAATAAAAAGAGAAATAAACCAAGTACGTCTGTCTATTAGTCACTAAGACAAGTCCAATGTTTAAAGAACACTAAGCATAAATAAATAAAGAAATAGAAGAGTGCTCAAGAGAAGTCCTCCGGCACAACCTCGTCCTCTGGTGCAAGTACTACTCCAATATCAGCTCATGTCCCGTAAACCTCGGGATAGCTCTCCTCGTCTATACCTGGGGACATAATCCGGATCTAGGTTCTCAGGGGATATAGCAAGGTATAATAAACACTCAAACCAATATAACAGTAAATAATAATAAACAGTGTGCTCAAGGTATCTATCATAACCAACTAAGTGAATGCAATTGAGAATGTACTCGTCCGCTAAACCACTGAGTCCTGTAGGTCTCATAGACACAACAGTAGCATGTAGTAGTAGTAGTAGTAGTAGTAGTAGTAGTAGTAGTAGTAGTAGTAGTAGTAGTAGGTACTTACAGGTCCTGTTAAGGTACCTGCAATACTATAGGGCCCGAAGCGCAAGCAACGGTAGCACGTATTGTGTGGTAGCCCAACGGTACAATAGATTCTCCCCGATCTCCATGTATCTCGTATCTTATGTCCATAACACGCAAGACAACTACTAACTATGTCTCGAGTCAAGAAAGAGGATTCAATTAAGTCAACTAATCACATATCATGAGTCATGTCCTAACACAGAAGCCGGAATCCTCGAATATCTCAAGTAAGACTTCTGTACATGAGGGTCGTATATAGTGTCCTAAGGTATATCGTGCAAGAGTTGCACGTATAGGGTATACGATGACAATGGAGTCTAACAATACCCGATTCTGCGTATGAAAGTCGGCACCCGAATACACTTCAGACGCTAAGTATCATAACGGTCCTAGGGTCACAACAAGTACAAGCAAAGAGCTAGAAATAGAATCAATGACTAGTAGTTGCAATAAGCATAAAATACTCGAACAACGACAAGGTACACTTGCCTACTGCCACGGTACTGTCTGACTGGTGTGCTCAATCAAAGGTGCGACAAGTCCAAGTTATCCTATTATAACATGTTCTAATTAATACACCATCTAATGTGATTAACATAAAAGAATATGATTGTTCATACCACGTCAACTAGTATAGTGACGTTCATGCCAACGATCCAACAGTTATGCGTCATGGGCCAACGTGCCAATAACCACGTACCATGATACTGTCTAGTACGTTATAGGGTCTCTTTAATTGTGTTTTCTTATGTTTATATAGGCACCTACATGAGTTCCGACACGTGTAATCCTATATATACGCAGATACGACACGATGTCCCAAAACTTGCAACAACGCTAAACTATATCTCGAATATGCATGCCGGCTCTCAAACAGGTATGTCGATATCCATTAATACTGAATTAAGATAATTTAAATTTTTGAATTATGGTTTATTTATTAAAAAATACTGAAACGACACCATTGCACGCATAAAGTTTCGTTGTGTGTCAATTTGGTATTCTTGCTACTTTGGCAACTAGTTTGTGCATGCAAGGTTGCCAACTTGCATGAAAGATTCATTTAACATATAGAATATAATAATTAATATTATTAAAATTATTAATTAATTTCTGAAAATTTATATTTAAATAATAAAATATTAACATCTATCAAAACTAGATTATTAAGGTTTACACATTGCCATGTATTGGTTCCCGTGTCATCAAAGAGTAATTTTTATGTAAAAATTAGGGTTTCTCATACATGGGATTTCCTCATTGTCATATAATTATATTTTGGGTTCCTACAAGGGTTTTCACATGGGAAAATAAATATTAAAAAGAAATTAAAAAACTTACGTATTCTTGATTACGGCGGAGCTTCTTCTTGCGACACGGACATTTTGGAGCGTCAAAAAGACTCCAAACTCCATAAAACTTGAGGGAGCTCTTGGAAAATTCAAGTAGAAGGTAAATATTGAGTTTGGAAATATTTTGGGAGGCTTTGAAGGTCCGGAAATGCTACTATAACTAGCAGCACATGTTGGCTTCAAAGGGGGTGGTCGGTCACTTCTAGGGGGTGTGGTCGGCCTCCTTGGTTTGTGTGGAGGCTTGGGGATGATGGAGAAGGATATAAGAAGAGGGAGAGATACTTTAAAATTTATGGGATGGAGGGATACGTGAGGGAGGGGAGAAAATAGGGTCGGCCCTCCTATTAGATAGGTTTATATATGTATAAAGTATGTAGGTTGGTGGTTATGATTTGTTCTAGTGTTTTCACCTTTGGATATAATTTAAAGAGGCTAAAATAGGGTGAGTGGATGCTATAGAATATTTAAATTAAAATTTAAAAGATTTGTTTCAGATTTAAATTGATATGCAACAAGATTGCATAGGGGCCTTTCCTAATTTAAAAATATTGCATTTATGGACTATTTGATTAATTCTTTCAAATTTTGTGGATATATTTTATATGTGAAATGTGTTTTAGAATAGTAAAAAGGTGTGGGGGTAGTGTAAATGCCTTATAGGAATTGTTTGAGAGCCCGAGTAGGGTGTTTGGGCTCGGTTGGGTTCAACTAGCCAAATAAGGGTAGTTTTGTAATATCAATGGTTCTAGATGTTTGTCAATATTTTTGGAGCATGGAAGAGATAAAATTAATGCAACACCCATGTCATAAGTGTACTAGGTACAATTGTCACATTCGATTCCAGATTTGGAATTTTTTGAATTTTTAAGATTTAATTTTTCCTGATAATGTATTCCTGCTTTATTTCTCATATTTGTTCATGTCATTTTACTTATTTTAATTTTTTTTGTTGATTAAGAGAGACTACCCGAGACTAGTAGAATACTCATTGGTATTGCCATAGACCCGATTTAGGACCTGCATATAGAATGGACACTTAGTTCGGTTCATTTGACTAAACCCATGACTAAACCATTTGTTCTCTCCTCTTTGTATATATATGAGCTTTTCTCTCTCTTATCTCTTTCCTTTTCTTCATTTTCATTTTCTTTCTTCCTTTCTCCTTTCTCCTTTCTCCTTTCTTCCTCACCCCCGTGCACCTCACATAGTCGAACCCTAGCACTGAACCTAGCTAGGAAGAGGTCGTTGGACTCTTAGGCAAGTACATCTTGCTCCATGATAAACCCTTAAGTTTTGGATTTTTCATATATATGTTGTTTTAAAAAAATATTTGATAGAAAATATTTCTATTGTGTTCCTCATCATTTTTAGTTCTTGGAGTTTTTGATTTTGGTGGATGAATTTTGGTAGATCTGAGTTTTAAGTTAGGATATTTCATAGGTTTCATGAGTTTTTCTTAGTTTTGATCTATTAAAACTTAGTTTTTTTTTGAAAACTAGTTGTTTTTTATGTTAGAGAATTTCATTAAGTGCAATTTGGCTTTTGTTTCATTTGATTTGGAGTTAAAATAAAGTTTTTATGAAGAAAACAAAGTTTCAATTTTTGGGGCTTTTTTGCCATGGCTGAACTTGCTGTTTGGAGAAGACGAAATTCATATGCGGCCAGCACCTTATGCGGCCAAGACTTCCATGCGGCATGAACCTTATGCGGCTTGGATTCTTTGTTGCATAACCAACTAGGATTTGTCCATCTTGTTGGATGCATGACTGACCATTACACAAAGTGTTCGGGAGCTAAGTGACAGAACTCCTTGTATTTTGTTTACTGAAAGAATGAGAAATTCGCTAAGTCCAAAGAGCAATATGCGGCATGATCCTTATGCGGCAAGAAGATCATGCGGCCACCTTCCCTTGGACGCATGACTCTGAAACCTTGGCACATCTATCTATGGTTTTGTCTTTTCTTCATAACACAATTTATGGCCTATCACATCCATCACTTTATGTCACTTTACTGACACTTTATTTATGACACATCACTCAACAATTGAGATACGGTTAGTGAGTGCATGCGGCCAGTGGGTGCATGCGGCCAGTGAGTGCATGCGTCAGTGAGTGCATGCGGCCAGTGGGTGCATGCGACAAGTGAGTCCATGTGGCCAGTGGGTGCATGCAACCATGAATTCTTGTGCATATTTTGTGTTCCTTTTAATATTGTCCATTTAATAATTCCTTTTGGTGATTATTGTTTTGTACTTCCTTATGTTGATACAAGTTTATATTACTAGACAAATTTTGCATGTAGTTTACGATATAAGTTTATTTACGAGTTCATAATTCTCACAACACCATGAAAATGTTTGTGTATGAAAATCCATTGTATTTGGCATCGAGAAATCGAGTGTGAGTATTGCCCAATGTATCGCGTATAGTGAATACGATAACTTATGAAAAGCTCGTACTCGTGGCTCGTCATTCTAGGAAAGTTCTTAATTGTCCACGACTCGAGAACTTGAAATAATTTAGTAACGATTAAACAAGATAAGAATTACCTAGATCATTGGGAGGGAAGAATATTGTGTTACCGGCTACCCCGATCTCTAAGGGACCGATGCAGCATGGAATCACCCTGCTAGGGCTCCATGACTGACCAAGTTTACGCGTGCTACGACACATTACAAGATAAGTTTATGTTTATAAGATAAGTTATGATTCACAAGTTTAATTTTATGTTCACAAGCTTTAGTTTATACTTACAAGCTCGAATTTTAGTTTATGTCAAGTAACTAGTTATGTTGTAGTGATATTGAATATGTATTTTAGTTACCCGACAAGCTCCATCCGGGTTGACTATAGTGTCGATGGTAGCAATATTCTTAAAACATGAATTTAGTAATTAATTTTTGTAGCAACCCTAGCTATTTAATCGTAGCAAGCCATAAAGATGTTTGGCCGAACGTTGAATGATGTTACTTTCATTATAGCTCGCTCTTCTAGTTTTTTTTCTCTCGATGCGAGGTTATGGTGCTAAGTTCTGCGGCCGAAGCTTGTTAGTGGGTTTCCTTCCTCCACCCCTCATTTTGATTACTTTATTTTGTGGTGTTTTGTAAGGAAAAGAGTTAGCTCCTTATATTTTTGAGACTACGGTCAACATGATGTATATATTAGACAATGGCTGGTATATTTGATCATGTATTATTATACTCTGCTAGTACAGCATTTTGTATTCACTAGCTTCATGATCATATGGGGTATACTTTGTTATTCTGCAATGTGTGGTTGGCCATGCTAGTCCTCATATTTACACAGTATTCTGGGAGCGGGATATGACAACAGTCAAGGCCAATAATATAAATTTGGTTGGAAGGAAAAAGGTCGTACATTGCTCCAAATATCCAAGCCATGGCAAAGTGTCATATATATATATATATATATAAGGATTTTATAAATTAATACTTTAACCTTTTCAATGAATTAAAATAATAAATATATTAAAAAAAACCAAATTACCCCTATTCTAAAATGTGGGAGTTTATAGAAAAGCCTATGATATGGTGAACCGAGGTTTTCTTTGCCACATCATGATCTCTATGGGATTTGATAAATGGTGGGTAGACAGGGTGAGTGAGTGTGTATCCTCTGCATTATTCTCGATTATGGTTAGGGGCCAGCCAGAGGGCTTTTTTGGAAGCACCAGAGGCCTGAGACAAGGGGATCCCCTCTCTCCCTACCTCGTTGCGATGATCATGGAATTTCTCACGTGCCTTTTGGATGATTCGATACTGGATGGATTGATTACCCCTATATTCCGGAAGGTGAACCCTGTGGTTTCTCATCTTATTTATGCTAATGACCTGCTGGTATTCATAGAGCCGTCTGACAGATCCCTTGACACTCTTAAGTGTATATTCGATACCATGGAAAAAATGGTCGGGTTTGCAGCTGAACAAGAACAAGAGCCAAATGTTCCTGAACTGTACTTGTGAGAATAAGGAGGCATGGCTGGCCAAAATGGGCATTGTGGAAGGAATGCTTCCTATGAGATACTTGGGTATTTCCCTCTCAATCAACTATGCTTCTAATGCGGAGTGTGAAGGTCTCCTCAACTACACACAATCGAGACAAGAGGGATGTCAGGCGCAAATGCTCTTCTTTGGAGGGAGGATTGAACTTATTAAAGTCGTAATTGAAGCGGTTGCTCTTTCTGGATACATTCCATTATGCTGCCCAAGGGTACGATGAAGAAAATTGAAAGCATGTGTGTAGACTTCTTATGGAAAGGAGGCATACATGTGATTAGTTGGGAGGAGTTGTGTCGGCCTAAGAAAAAATGTGGAGTTGGACTACGATCTTTAGGTCTTCTCCGAGAACTGCTTATCTCAAATTGTTCTGGAAATTCATCAATGGTAAGTCTCTTTGGGCTGAATGGATCAAGGAAAGATACTTTTCGAAAAGGGACTTCTAGTCAGCTAGTAGCAACAACAACTTCTCGGTCACCATTAAAGCCTTGTTGAAGACGAGAAGCAAAGCTAAGGGTAAGTTGACTAGAGTTATAGGCTCAGGGGCCCAAACCAGCATTTGGCATAACCCCTGGATTAGGCACACTAGCCTGATTGAGAGGGAGGGATGACATATTTATGAGATGATGGGCTCAACGGAAATTGTTAGCAACCTTATCCAGGAAGGAGAATGGAATATCCAGGGCCATTTGATTGTGGCAGCACATGCGGAAGATATCAGGGCAGTGGAGATTGATACACAAGCGGTGGAGGATTACTGGACCTGGGCAGACTTGGAGAAAGGCACTTTCAAGTTCCGTACAACCATGATTCAGATACAGATCGATCATGAGGAGGTTGATTGGACGGAGATGGTTTGGACCAAAGGGAATGCGGTCAAGATGTCGCTATACTTATACAAATTAATCAGAAATAGGCTTCTTACTCGAGACATGTTAAGCAATTTTGGCATCCCTTGTGAGGACATGAAGTATTATTTATGCGATAAACATGATGAGATCATGGATCATCTGTTCTTTACAAATGACGTCACTTGGGAGATTTGGTGTGCACAGAGATAAAAAGTGGGAAAAACCCAAGGTCGGTGTAAAGGTCTTATTACGGTCTTAAATGATATTAATGCTCAGAAGGGGAATGGAGCAAGAGGTTATCCCCGTCTTAGAATAATATTTGGGACGGTGGTATGGCACGTCTGGAGGGAACGCAACCTGTAACTACCACTTTCTTGGAGATGAGTATTTTTTTCTTTTCCTACTTAGTATTATTGTTAATATTTATATTTCATATTAATTTTATTGATTATATTTTTTATTTCATAATATTTGGTATTGTTACATGTATAATTATATATTCAATATAGTTGATGGTTAGTTATTAGCCATTAGTTAGACTAGTTGTTAGTGAATCTAAATGAACCCAAATAGACTTGTCATGACCCAAATTAGTGCATCCAATTTATTAGCATGGTTGAACCACTTAATTAGAGAGAATGATTAATAACCTCTTCCATTAACTATTAGAACCTTCATTAATTAAAACCCCTTAAATTACTAAACCTTCATGACTAACTAGGAGGGACAAATGATACATTATACATGGAGGAAACCAAGGGCTAGTGGCCGGCCCCTACTCCCAATATAAACCCCCTCTTTGGTTCATTAATAGCCACTCTCTTTCATTTTACTCATCCCCAAATATTCCTCCAATTTTAGAAGAAGCCCCAACTCCATTCATCCCCAAATCAATCTCATTCTCCCTCAAATTCTAATCCCAAGGAGGCTATAAGATTGAAATAGCAAGGAGGAAGCATTGGAAGAAAGCTAGCTTAAGGAAGGTGTACATTCCTTGGAATTGTGTCCTCTTGGTGTATAACATTGAAAATCCATCTTCCAATAGGTAAAATCTTTATTCCCTAATCTTTTTCATTATAAATAGTGTATTGGACCTACATGAACCTTTTCTTTGCTAAGGGCTACCCATAGAAAGAGAAACTAGGTTCATAGAAGGCCTATGGTAAAAGTTACATTGAGTTTTATGGCCAAATTGGGAAAAATCCGAATTTGGTTCACCAAGGGTTTGAGAAAAGGTCTATTGTTTATTAGAGGCTTTAATTCATGAGTATTGGGAGTGCATGTGTCCATAATTGTTACATTGAGTTTTATGGCCAAATTGGGAAAAATCCGAATTTGGTGCACCAAGGATTTGAGAATAGGTCTATTGGTTATTAGAGGCTTTAATTCATGAGTATTGGGAGTGTATGTGTCCATAATTGGATACGGAGAGGCCGTATCATGATATGCCATGATATGTAGTGGTAATCTTTGTTAAATTGGGGTTTTTAAGCCAATAGGTGTTATTCCTATAAATTGCTTTGTATTTAGCTATCATAGATATTTATATATCATAACCTATATATATTTTGGTTTCCTTGTGTTTTAGAGGTGAGTGTCTTGATGGTGTGGATGTTGGAGGAGAGTATCAAGAGTATCCTAGTGTGATACTTGAGTGTGTATCAAGGTGCACACCAAGTATTTGATGTTGGTGCTTTGAGTTAGAATTGGTATTATGCACCCTTGTGGGTGTGATGGTGTAACACGGATTAAGGGATGAATTATGTATAGCAAGTGTTTAGTATGAGAGCGGTTTTAGTATTGAGTTGGATGTGTTAGAGCATGGTGTGAAGTGGAAGGTTGTGTGGTGTGTATTAGGGACGAGAGGGGGGTGTTCAGGGACTAAGGAAAATTGGGTTTGGGTGCAGTTGTGAAGAGCATGCTGACTAGGTGCATTAGAGTGCACAGTGGGAGAGAAGAATGTTTTGTAGGCATCAAATTTTGTAAGGAGGAGGACTGCACCTTGGTGAGTCTAGATTTCATGCTAGTAGGCACTTGCTGGTTTAATACAGCAGCATGTTGGGGTTAGGTTCAGTTTAGTGTGTGAGGGAGTAGGGGTTTCAGGCCAGCAAGTGGGTACTACAATAGGTTTGATATCAGTGAGATTGGAAGAACCAGTGTGCAGTGTAGTTGGATTTGGAGACTGCACTAAGCAGTGGGTTGTCATCAGCATATGGGGGATCAGGTGCAGGGTTGCTCGGGTGAGCATGTCGTTTCTACACCAACAACAGGTGTAGTGAAGTTCTGGGTCAGTGTAGTTTGTACAAGCAAGACTTGTAGTGCAGACTAAATTGTGTTAATATGTGTTAATGTTTGGTGATATTAATATAGATATCTAATAGGTATTGGGGGTAAAATGGTGATTGGGTTAGTATCAGTTGGGATTTTTGCAGTGTATTAGTTATCATGTGAGGATAAGGAAGTTGAGGCAATGAGTCTAGTATAGGTGCATGTGTGATGTTATGAGTGTGAGTGAGTGTGCCCCTAATATGGGGATTTCCAGGTGGTTCAGGTGATAACTCATGTATTAGTTATATACATTATAGAGGGTAATGTGGAGATGTGTCAAAGTGGGCTAGTTGGTACTCGTGGGTGATTGAGAGTTGAGGGGAGCCCCAGTTCAGTGAATTGTGCTTAGTTGGGTAGTCCACTACATGCATGCCCTGATTAGTTTGGGGGCTTATCTCAATTTTCCACTGTGCAGACAGTGTATTAGAGGGGAAAGGGACTGTTTTGGTAGCAGTACTGGAAGATGGTGTAGTGTGGGTTGCTTGATACTTGGGCAGTGGTTGTAGGGATGTGAAGGTATCAATGATGGGAGATCAAGTACAGTGAGGGGTTAAGGTATTATGATACCAAGTTCTATAATAAGGTATTATGAGAAGTAATAGTTAGGATGTTGCTACCTGGTATCAGTGGGTATCAGTTTAGGGTGTGTTAAGAATTGTAAATATAGTGAGTGTAGTGAGGTATTTTGGGTACTGATATGAACATTATAACTTGAGAACCAGAAGGGCTCAATAGTAGGTTGTACCCTGTATCAGGTAGGGGTATCACAATTAGAATGTGTGTGTGTCTAGTCTAAGTATGGTATTAGTGTGACACAAAAGAGTATTTTTGAGTGGGTATCGAGCCATTTTGATAGGGAGTGTCACTACAAGAAGTTCAGGTTTTCATGACAAGTGTTTGTGACAAGTATAAAATGTGTCGCTGAAAGGGATATTTTTGTGACAAGTAATATTTGTTGTCACTTTTAATATGATTTTCTGGCAATACTTGTATATCGTTACACATTTAAATTGTTCAGTGACTATGTTTTTATTGGTCGTCACCCAATATTGTCACTAAAATAAAATATTAATTTTTTATGAGAATCAAAGACAATTTTTATGCGACAAGTGAAAATACTTGTATCTTAAGATGTATTTTGTGACTTTCTTAAAGAATTGTAACAACAATTTCTATGTGACAAGTGAAAATACTTGTCACTTAAGGTATATTATATGACAAGTAAAAATTCTTATCACTTAAGGTGTTTTCTGTGACTTTCTTAAAAAATTGTAACAACAAGTATTATATGACAAGTGGAAATACTTGTCACTTAAGATGTATTTTGTGACTTTCTTAAAGAATTGTTACAACAAGTTCTATGTGATAAGTGAAAATATTTATCACTTAAGGTGTTTTTTGTGACAAGTAAAAAAATTTGTCACTTAAGGTGTCTTCTATGACTTCCTTAAAGAATTGTAACAGTAAGTACTATGTGAAAAGTGGAAATACTTGTCACTTAAGGTGTATTCTTTGACTTCCTTAAAGAATTATAACAGCAAGTTCTATGTGACAAAGTTTTTAAAAAAAATTAAAATTATGTTTATAGAATAATAAATTCTAGAAAATTTGGTTGAAAAAAAAAATTTTGGAAAAAAAAATTTCTAAGAAATATTTTGTCAAACAGTCTGGCGGAATTCATACATATTATTATTTTTATTTAACAAACTAATAATTTTGGTGTAATGGTAGCATGTTTGATTCCGGATTAGAAGGTTGCGTGTTCGAATCATATAGGGTTCAAATATAGATTTTTTTTGTTTTATTTTTGATTCTTTTGAAAAAATATATAATATACTATTTGTGACAATATTGTGTGTCACTTATAACATTCATAGTGACGATGTATGTTGTCACGGAAAAAATATTATCAGTGAGAAGCTTTGCTTGTCACAGTTGAAAATTTTCTGTGACGTCATATTTTTGTCGTCACTATATCTTTTAGCTACAAATGTATATGCAACGAAAGTACGTCATCACTGTACTCATCACAGAAGATGTGTTGTGACGTGTCATGCCCCAATCCCAAAATCCAAAGGACCAAACACGTGGCAATGTCCAGCAGTACAACTCCAATGGATAATTCCAATTTAATGGAACCATTAGAGAGCAGCACTTAAGCTGTAAATATAAATACTGATATACAAATAACCACAGGTAACCAAATTAGTCTCATCCACAGTACAGAAACAAGATGCACCTAGAGAAAATAAGTCCACCATAATAAATAAAGAAGTCAGTCTAAATGTCTCAGTGCATCATTAAATAGTGTCACGGGGAACAACCCACAAAATAAGTACTGAAAGTAAAGAACAATACAATGGATAGTCCAACATCAACTAAACAGAATGTAGATGAACCAAGATAGAGCCCTACACGGCTCAAGAAAACTCCTCAGGTACGATCTCCTCTTCAACTGCAACTCCTGCTCCAGTAGTAAGGCCAGAACCGTACACCTTGGGGTAAACCTCCTCGTATACACCTGGGGACATAATCCAGATCCATGTCCTCATGGGACATAGTAAGGTACAATAAACACTCAAGCCAGAAGTAAACAGTATAATGCTTTAATACAAGAAAACTACTATAACCAACTATGTGATATGCAAATGAGAATATGGACTCGTACCCCGGGCTGGTACTAACGGACTCATCCGTATGCTAGATAGTACCCTCGAGGCTACGCGTGGGGGAACCCAGAGAATGCTAGTATATATAAAATCACTTCAGATTCCGCATAGGGAACCCAAAACCTACTACACAAATAAATAAATAATATATAGAATACACCCAGAGCACGATGAAGACTCTCCCCTCCCAATGTAATCTCATGTCTTATACCATGACACGCAAGATTATGACCTCTAACTATCATCACAAGTCATAGGCACTATATATAACTGGAATTAACTCTATATCATGCATCCTGTAGTCCTATCAAGAGTCCAAAACCACCAACATGTCGAGAAAGACTCTTGTCACATGAAGATCGTGTCAAGTGTCCTACGGTCTGGTGTGTAAAGAATACATGCACATAGCATGGGTTCGAAATGGTGACTCTCTAACTACGATACTCGACTCCGCAAACGAATGTTAGTACCCGAATCTGGTTCGTACACAAAGTATCGTACATCGAACCTAGGGTAAACAACAATGATATATAAATATAATATCTAATGCATAATAAATAATCAATAACTGTAAACATCTGGGCAAGGTACACTTGTCTGCTCCTGGTTGCTGTTAAGAAGTCTGTCCAACGTCCAAGTTTTAAGTGCCCAAGGAACCTAGAGATAAATAATTTAGATTTAAACATTAATTAAAATGATAACCCTACTTCTTTCTATTATTATGATACTATAAGACCAAAAGATACTTGTACTAATCTGATTTACACAACTACATATCCAACATTTCTATCATTAAATAGAAGTGAGAAGATGGCATCAACTACTACTCATAATAGGGTTTCAATATCTAACACTAAGTTACTGTCATCAAGAAGTTCCAATCCTCTGTGAAGTCTACTACTAACCTTTATACCCTCAAATATACAGTTTGCTTACACCTCTAAATACGTGAATGCACAACATTTTATGGTTTCCTTATCCCACCCCAACAATAGTTATGGGTCCATCCATTTATATAGTAGGTTTTCTTCTTCATTTTCCTACCATTAACTCATCTATCATGCTACCAGTTATTTTCTCCAAGCCAAGCCATGCGTGCATGTAATACAAAGATATATGCAACATTAAGGTTCCCATAACTCCTGTAGCTAAAACTCCTACCAATGTTTCCACAGGTATAATCTGGCACACATACACCTACTACCTTATTCTACTCATACAATAAAAAAGGATAAAAGGTTTAAGAACCTGAGGATATATATGCATGCTAGCATCAATTCTTGCAAGTTGCACAATCAAAGTGACTGGAACCATATAGAGAAGATGACTAGAACTCACCGAAGATGGGAAGAGGAACTCTGTGTTGTCGAAGGGATACGAAAAAAGAAGACGGTGTTAAGTCCAATCTCCGAGGGCGTTGTCGACTTGCGCAGGCTTGGAAGGAATCTCGACTAGCCTGGAACTTAAAGAAGGACGGCTATGGTTTAGATTTGGATGGTGAACGAGAGGAGATGAGGATGGTTATATATATATATATATATAGGTGGAGGAGATTCTAAATGAAGGGTTGGATAGGATGAGTGGGTGCCATCACAGCAACAACAAAAAGTAACTCCTTTGTGAACTTTCAATTGCTTAGTGGAAGGGTTATGGTTATTGGTTCATAGGTTATGGCCGGCTCCTTGCATGTTTACAAGACCATGCAACAATGAAAGAAAACTCTTGGGAGAAATCATG
The DNA here is from genome assembly GCA_036927795.1 of Iris macrosiphon. Classification (NCBI taxonomy): domain Eukaryota; kingdom Viridiplantae; phylum Streptophyta; class Magnoliopsida; order Asparagales; family Iridaceae; genus Iris; species Iris macrosiphon. The sequence goes on along the minus strand of JAYESA010000017.1, from coordinate 151,941,404 downwards.
GGTTCGATTAGGTTTTCTAGCAACTATTAGTAAAAAGGTGAAAGGGTTTTGTTGATGCTATGCACAGCAGCATCCAAACACGGTGCAACTTGCTCCATACAACAAGTAAGGAAAGCAAAAGATTCTTTTTTGCTCAAGTGTTCCCATACATTACAGGTGGTATTGTGGTTTAAAAATTGCTCACATGAATAGTGGCATGCACAATGGTGTGATGTACACTTTGCTCCATAAACTAGCAAATTACTTGGGTTGTGTGGGATCATACAACAACATAATATAAAATAATAATAAAAAGATAAATAAAAATGGTTGATACTAAAATAAGTTACAAAAATTTATAAAAATATTAATTACCATAATAACCCTCTTTAGAATCAGAGTGCTCACATGACGAGTTTCACAAGTTCTGTGACAACTTTACATGTCACAGAAATCTAATTTTTTTGTAGTGTGTATCCGTAGTTAAGTGGCATGTGTGATGCTTGAGGGTAATGTCAAGGTTGAGTAGATACCTAGGTCTTAGAAATAGATGTTAGTGTCAGATACCAAGCGTAGGTATCTAAGTTAAGATATTGGCTAGGTTATAGTGTATAAGCCAAGGTATTGGTCCAGATAAGTAGGTAATGAGGTAATAGCTAGGTATATGATTTATAGGCTAAATACTAGGATTTAATGTTATATTAGATTTATAATATAGTGTATTATCTAGTGTTAGTTAATATAGCTAGTATGAACCTAGAATCAAGATATTGACCTAGTTTGACACCTAGAAATGACTTAGAGACCTAGTTTCAAGCTAGTTAGCACGTTTATGATTCCAAAATACTATTTTTTGACATAGAATTTTATATATAGGTCTGTGTGACACCAACTCAGATATCGAGTCATACCATTTGCTCATGACCTCAGGCGAGTACATTCTCTGATAGATTCCATGCATTATTTGATAATTACTATAATACAAGTATTTATCAATGTTTTACTGGAATCTTGAAACGATTGTAAACGGATTGGTATACTTGGATTCTCGTCATGAGATGTTACTCTTCAGTGATTATCTTAATATTTTTCATGATTATATAGACTGTGATCATCGTGCTTGTATTATAGAACTTACATAGTGATTACCGTATCGTGATTCAGATCCATTGTACTAGTCAGGGGCGGGGGAAATTCTAGATAGATATGTGATCAAAATCTTAAACATTGTATTGCATCATGTAGAAAACAAACAATCATACACCTCATGTATGATTATTTTACTCCATAGATAACAACCAATCTTACATGATTATATTACTTGTAGACAACAACTAATCATATTGTACATATGATTGTGTTATAGCCTTGAGAGTAGACCATGTGTAGTACCCCGCTCCGTGTTGGCACTATGTACAAGAGATATCGGTTTGCTGATTCAAAAAGAAAACCTTCTTGGAGAGCTCCTTGTTGAACTGGAAGATGACTGATCTAGGTGATTGGGCAGAACTTCATTCTCTGATTCTTGCACGCCTTAATAATGAATCTGAGTTTTTACAATGCTTATTTGCTTAATAAATTAACGATCGCATGAGAATGATAGAACGAGAACTGCATACTTAACTAGAGAACTTGTATGCTTGTCTAAAAGAGATAGAACCATTGACATGCTAGTTAAATAATAGAATATTGCATGCTTAGTTACACGGACACCGCTATCGAATGAACCGTTGCCATGCTAATAAACAAGAGTAAATGAATGTTCATATGTTTCTATCGTATGCTAAACAATAGTAGAACTGTATGCTTAGCTAAAAGAGATAATTGTGTCACGTTTTGCCTGTCATTGATGCTTGAAAGATAGAACGGTTTAAAATGCTTGAACGATATCAGAGAGATGGCGGTAAGTCTGCAGAGAGATAGAGATGGCGTCCTGTCCGCACAGAGATAAAAGAGAAGAGATTGACTATATGCTTGTTTATTGAACTACTGCATAGTAAGAGTTTATATGATAGAGTTGCATACCATGCATCGGGCTTTAGACAACTTATGCACAAGGGTAATCCCATGAACGGTTCCTGGGGTACTGGGGATCGTTCGCCCTAGGGGGGAATAAATGAACACCCTGAGGCAATGAAGTCATCGCGATCAGGGGGGTGTCCATGTCTATATAGCATTGGTTTTCCATGGACCATCATGTAGTTAGGGCGCATGTTAGGTTAGCCTTCTTGCATACCTAACTATTTGATACAGAGACGGACAGGGAATATAACATATATGCTTATGTATATTGTTGCTAACTTGTATGCCTGCTGCAGGGATAACCGTCCAACGAAAGGGTAAGAATCACTGAATAAGTAATTCATGAATGAAATAGGCCCTTTTAACTCAGCGATATTCATGCTATCGAACATGCTCTCTTGTATTAAATGCTTTCATAGAGAAGTCTTATTTTCGTATATGCTTCTATCTCGTTGTAAGCCCCCTCATTTTGAATAGGGTTATTTAGGTATTTTTCAATTCTTTTTAATTATTTTATTTCATTTAAATAGATTAGAGTAGTAATTTCTAAAATATTCTTTTAGATATATGGACCCTTTGCCATGACTTTGATATTTTGAGCAATGTACGACCTTTTTTCTTCCAATAAATTTTATAATAATAATTTTAAATGAGTCTAATATAGTTGGAACATGGATATTAAATTTATTGGATCTCCCACATGCTCCAAAAATATTAAAGAACATCAAGAATTACGGTTACCGTAAAAATTGTCCCTTTTGACTAGAACTTGACCCAAATCCAACCCAAACACATGTAGGCATGTAGTGCACCCCAAGTATTTCCATGTAAATATATTATATATATATATATATATATATAAATGATATTTAAATTGATTTATTTCTATTTATAGAAGTTCTAACTATAGAAAGTCGTATAGGTGGCAACCTAGTTGGCAAATAACTACCTAACCACTTCCCTAACCAACCCAACAACCAAACCTTATCCAATCCTAACCATAAAAACCAACCCCACCCTTCTATTTTTCGCCAAGAGCAGCCCCCCCTTGGCCGAACCCCCTAGCAATAGGATAACCCCCTCCTTTATTTAAATCTATTTAAAAATGCCCTATATATATCAATTCATCAACAAACCCTAACCATATCAAAGCCCCTCCCTCATAGTTGGCCGCCCCTTTCCTCTCTCCTCTACACGTAAAACAGCCCCCCTTTCCTCTCTTACCCTAACCATATCAACTCCTTCACCAAAAAAAATTCCTTCCACTCTTCCAAAAGCTCCACTTTTCATCATCCTTCCACCATATCTCCATCCAAACGCCATTAAACCTTCAAGAAGAACCCCATCTTCTCCATAATTATATCAAGAACTCTTTTCTTCATCAAAAATCCATCACAAAAGAAGTATCAAGTCGAGTACAAGCAAGGAGGAGAAATTCTTGGATAAGAAGAAACACCATCTTCAAATCCTCCAACGATTTCGGTAAATCTTAAATCCTTCTTCCTCAAATCCCATGACATGATGATTTTAGGTTAATTTAATTTACTGAATTAGAACCCCTATTTTGCCATCTTTTTATCATATTAAGAAATATAAATTTTTGTGATAGTTGGTGATGATTTGCTTGTCAGTAGAACTAGTTTAAGACTTGGTGATACGATTAATTGAGGAAATCTTATTGATTATTAAAATCTGAATTAATTGATATTTAATTCCTGGAAAATAAGTATTTTTAAATAAATTCTCTGATATTATAATGTCAAATATGAACCTATAACTAAGGGCCACTAGCTTAGGTTTTCAGGTAATTATATGATATTGTTTTGCTAGTAAATAGAGAATTTTTGGATGAAATAAATAGGTGATTATTTTCTGAGATTAGAACAGCATATAATAGGATATAAAATGATTTTTAATAGATATACACAATAATAATGGATTGGCTATGTCTCGAACAAGTTTCGGACAAAATTAGTCAACATAAAGTTGCCAAAATCTTGAAATATGTTGTTGTTGTCAAATCTAGAATTTATTGCTATAATTCATATAAATTATGTTTAATCATGGAATATATAATTTATTAGGATTTATTTTTATGTCCTTTAATTGGGGACTTAAACTTAAACTTTGGAAGTCAAAAACCAAGAAACTAGGTCCCGATACCCTGTAAAAGTAAGCAAAGTTGTTAGAAATAATAACGGACTTGGTTTTGCATGGCATTGAAAAAATTATAGAATTTAGTTATAATTACAAGAAATTATGTTTGGATCCTTAAGTAATTTATTTATTTTTAGGTCAATTAAATTTCAAAGGAGTGGACGCGGGATCATCTTTACCAGCACTGACTGCAGAACCAGGCAAGTGTACCTTGCCAAGATATTTACAGTTCTAAATCATTTATTTTATATTATTTATGCAATAGACATTATATTTGTGTGGCTTATTGATGTAATTATTGAGCCTATGGCCATTATACGATACTTTGTGTCCGAACAAGATTCGGGTGCCGACATCCCCTGCGAAGTTGAGTATCGTAGTTAGAGAGTCATTCTTTCGGACCCATGTTTTGTGAAAATATTATTTGCACATCCTACCATAGGACACTTGACACGATATTCATGTGGCAGAGTCTTTCTCGACTTGATCGTGGTACTTGGACTCTGGATAGGACTACATGATGCATGCAATAGTTGTAATTATAATTGTACATATTCACTGTGACTTGTGTTGATAGTTATAGGTCATGATCTTGCGTGTCTTGATTGAGACATGAGATTACATTGGGTGGGGAGAGTCTTCATTGTGCTCTGGGCATATGTTACTAATTACTATTTATAGCATATTAGGCTTTAGGTTCCCTATGCGGAATCTAAAGTATTATATTTATATATACATCTTCCTCCTGGTTCCCCCCCACGGAGCCTTGAGTATACTATTAGCATACGTAAGTGTCCATTGGGATCTTTCGTGAGTACCAGCCCGGGGTACGATACCATACTCTTGTTTGCATATCACATAGTTGACTGTTATAGCTTTCTCCTTATTCATACCATTATACTGTTCACTTCTGGCTTGCGTGTTTATTGTACCTTGCTATGTCCCCTGAGGACCTGGATATGGATTATGTCCCCAGGTATTGACGAGGAGGTTTATCCCGAGATTTACGGATCAGGAGCTGATATCGGAGCAGTACCAGCAGCCGAGGACGAGGTCGTACCGGAGGACTACTCTTGAGTTCTCAGATTATCTTTATGTATGATGTCTTGTGATTCTTAGTATGGATTTGGATATTTTCCTCTCACTATTTTGATACGGGTTATTCCCCGTAATATTTATTTATTATATTGTGATAGACAATTTTATTTATGGTATTGATGTTTGAGACTGGTTTATCATATTGCCTCTTGTTTATGACTTAGGGGATGAGATTAGATACATAGACTATGACATATATATTGTCGACCATTTTAGTTGTGATATAGCTTAAGTGCACTCTAAAGGGTCCATTAAATTGGGTTTGCCCATTGGAGTGTGTTGCTGGCCATTACCACGTGGTTAGTCCCTCGGCATTTTGGGACTGGGGCGTGACACTCGTGTCCACGATAAGATATTAATTTATGATAAGAGAAAGAGAGAGAGATGCAAAGAATATAGTCCACTAGATGCATGCTAGAGTCTTTAGAGAATGGATATGACTCACGAGACACACTGCGCACCAGAGATAGTAATTGATCTTGCATGTTATGCATGAACTGCTTGCCTTGCCTACTTGCCTATATATCGAACATGAACTCTGATTTCAAAGATGTTTCCAAAAGAAGTAATATGACTCAGTTCCCGTTCTGCATGAAACGAACCTAGGTAAAACTAGAAAGATTACTAGTAATGTAATATTTTATAACATTATTACTTAGTGTTAGTTTTAGTGAATGTTGCTTATGTTCATTGATTTTATACTCACCAGTGCTTTCTCCAAAGTGCTGACCCACCAACAGTTTTGCTTGTTCGTAGGTGTTGGATCGTCCGAGGAAGCGATAGCCGAGCCTCATCCCCAGGACTCAGAAATCTAGAGTCGATGCCTTGAGCCGTATCGAGATTGCTTTGAGCTGCTTTTGTATAAAAGGGATGTAATGTACGGAACGATGTCATTGTAATCGAGAGAAAGAGAGCTTGAGCATACTGTAATCTCGGCCAAATGCCGCTTGTAACACATCTTGATTATCAATAAAGAGCTTATTTTCTTATGCCATTGTGTTCATTACTTTTCTGTAATATTGTGCCGCTGCTCCCGTCTTGAATAGCTTACTTGTCATTGTTCAAGCTTTGGCCTTATACAAGCGCAACTTAGGCTTGCACGGCATCACGCCCAAGCGAGAATGATCGGTCCCGCAAGGACCCAAGCGAGGACGAATGGCGTCCTGCGTGACCGGGGCGTAACACCATGATAAACCCAAGCCGATCACATATCTAAATAGTATTTCAAACACTTAGTGTAGTCCAGTTCTTCTCTTTATTTCTATTTCATTGTGTACAGTTTATGTCTTATTTCTCCAAATTGCCTGTCTTTCCTTTCTGTCATATTATGATATCTGTTCATTCTTTTCTTTTCTTGTCTTGTATTACATTCACTATTACTGTTTATAATCATTAATTTATTTAAAACTGATATTGGGTTGTACTTTGCTCTAATCCTGACTGGATATTTTTTTTCAGATGATGACTTAGAGGACTGCTGTCCGACTGTCACGCCCCAGTCCCAAAATTCCAAGGGACTAGCCATGTGGCAATGGCCAACAGCATAACTCCAATGGGCAAACCCAATTTAATGGACCCGTTAAAGTGCACTTAAGTTATAATACATATAAAATAGTCTACAAATACCTGTCATAGTCTATATGTCTAATCTCATCCACGATAAGCATCAAAATCACAAAGAGATAGTCCAGTCACAATAATATAAACTGATCTGTCCAACTAAAGCAATATAAATAATATCACGGGGAACAACCCGTCATCAAAATAAAAAGAAAAATAACTCCAAGTACAATATCCAGAATTCACTACAAGATTAAATATCTAAGAACACTAAGCATAATAAATGAATGGTGAGAATATCGTGTGCTCAAGAGAAGTCCTCTGGAACAACCTCGTCCTCTGCAACCTGTACGTCTCCAATAGTAGCACATGCCCCGTAAACCTCGGGATAGCTCTCATCGTCTATACTTGGGGACATAATCTGGATCAGGTCCTCAGGGGACATAGCAAGGTACAATAAACACTCAAGCCAAAATAAAATGCAGTAAGTAAGAATAGATCCTCAGGGCAAGATATATAACCAGCTAAGTAAAATACAAATGAGAGCATCACTAGTACTCAGGCTAAGACCACTACAGTCTCTGTGTCGGGGAGCCCATAGCAGCAAATATTATCTCGTAGGGCCAGTAAATATGCCAAGCTCTGGTATAGAGACTAAAGCACCTTTAGTAACATAGTATATATAACATAATTAGCCTGTAGCATGTATGTCTCTCCCCACCTAATGTAACCTTACGTCTCATGTCCATAATGTCTCATGTCCATAACACGCAAGATCATGACCTCTAGCTAGTACAACGAGTCATAATGATATCTATATAATATGCAAGTCTCATATCACGAATCCTGTAAGCCTATACATAATCACCAAGAATAACTCAAGAAAGATTTTGTTACATAAAATAGTGTCAAGTGTCCTACGGTATGGCATACTTGGTAAAGCAAGCACGTAAAAATAGGATCGTGGAATCAACTCTCTAAGTGACGTTACACGACTCCGCGTACGGCGTCGACACCCGAATCTTGTTCGGACGCTAAGCAACGTCTCACGGTCCTATGTTGAACAGGTACATCACAAGAGTATATATATATATGGAAAGAAGCACAAGTAGATAATATAATAGGATCTACTACAAGTTTGGTAAGGTACACTTGCCTGGGTTCTGAACTCCGTCAACTACTCCTGGAAAAGTGAAATATGCACGTACACCTCCGGATACAGAAACAAACATCACCAATGTTTTCAAAATGCTTGAAATAGCTAGGATTGAAAACTCATAAGTCTAATTTTAACACATGGACAGAATTAACAGTTTTGGGTCAAAGCGGGGTCTACATGTGGCCCACTTCGCACCAAAAAATGTGTCAAAGACAAAGTTCTCCAAATTTATCAAACTTACTGTCTACAATTCCATAACGATGATACGAACCCAACAAAATATCCATGTCTTCACGCAGAAGGAGCTAAATATGAGGCAACGTCGGTGGCTTGAGTTGATGAAGGACTTTGAGATAGAGCTGCATTATCACCCAGGCAAGGCTAACGTAGTAGCAGACGCGTTAAGCCAGAAACCAGCAGCTTACTTCTTGACGATGCAGAAGGAATTATTGGAGGACTTGCGAGAGCTTAGCATAGAAGTGGTATTACCTAGAGCAGATAGGACACTAGCCAATTTACAAGTACAGTCATCACTAGTAGAGAGGATCAAGGCAGCCTTACCTACGGACGCCAGGTTCAGGAGATTGAAAGAAAGGACAGAGGCCAGAGAGCAAACAGGATTGCGCATTCATGGTGACGGAACATTACGATGTGGTGATCGTCTATATGTTCCCAATGGAGAGATTCGATAGGAGCTGATGGCAGAAGCCCATAGTTCGATATATTTTATTCATCCCGGAGGCACTAAAATGTACCGTGACTTGCGACAACACTTTTGGTGGCATGGGATGAAAAAAGAGATAGCTCGCTTTGTGGCCAAATGTCTAGTATGTCAGCAGGTGAAGGCGGAACATCAGAGAACGGTAGGGCTACTGCAACCACTTTTGATTCTTGAGTAGAAGTGGGAGCACATCACTATGGACTTCATCACGGGTTTTTCGAAGAGTCAAAGTGAAAGAGATATTGTATGGATAATAGTGGATCGACTCACCAAGTCAGCACATTTCTTACCTTTTAGAGTTGGCCAGTCTACAGAAGCTTTGGCTGACTTATACATGAGGTAGATCGTAAGGTTGCACGGCATTTCGGTCAGCATTGTGTCAGACAGGGACTCGCGTTTCATATCTCACTTTTGGAGAAGCATGCAGGAGAGTCTTGGGACTCGTCTGAAGTTCAGTACATCTTATCATCCGCAGATAGATGGGTAGTCCGAACGTACTATTCAGACACTGGAGATATGTTGAGGGCTTGTATGTTGGACTTTGGAGGATCATGGGAGGACCACCTACAGCTTGTGGAGTTTTCTTACAACAATAGCTATCAAGCAAGAATCCAGATGGCTCCATTTGAAGCGTTGTATGGAAGAAAGTGTAGGTCTCTCGTGTGTTGGAGTGACATGGGAGAACGTCAAATCCTGGGACCATAATTGGTAGTCAACACCGTAGAGACAGTGAAGAAGATACAAGGGCACTTGCGAGCAGCGCAAGACATGCAGAAGCAGTGGGCAGACCTTCATCGTCGTCCCTTGGAGTTTAAAGAGGGCGATCATGTCTTCTTGAGGATATCACCTACTAGAGGCACTATTCAATTCGGAGGGCGTGGCAAATTGAGCCCAAGGTATATTGGACCATTTGACGTGCTAGAGCGAGTGGGAGAAGTGGCGTATCGACTTGCACTACCACCTTCACTCGAGGGAGTACATGATGTATTCCACGTGTCACAACTTGGGCGATATGTGGCAGATAGCAGTCATGTTCTCGCCCACTCCGAGATCACCATTGGGCCTAGCTTGTCATACCAAGAGCAACCCGTAGGGATCCTTGATCGTCGAGAGAAAGTGTTGAGGAACCAGTCTATTCCCTTGGTCTGCGTGGCATGGAAGCATTGCGCGCCAGGAGAATCCACTTGGGAGCGCGAGGATGACATGCGCAGACGTTTTTTGCATCTATTCGTAGATCAAGATATGAATTTACTTTGTTCATTTCTATCATACACCATTCTTGATTTTCCATCATGGCTTAGTTTTAATTTCGAGGACGAAATTTCTATAAGTTGGGTAGAATATAAAACCCCCCTAATTTTAAATATTATAATTATTTAATTAATAATTGAATTTAATTATATTAATTTGTAGTTAATTAGAAAATAAAATTTAATTAAATTAATTACTAGGTTAATACTCATCTAGAATTATTGAACAAAAACTATAATTTTAATTTATTTTAGGAAACCTTGTAGAAGGATGTTAGTTTTTTTTTCATAACTTATTTTTATGCACAAATATATTTTCTGGATTTTTATATACCATATATACATATATATAAATATATAATATTAAATAAAAGAAAAAAAAAGAAAAAAAATCATTAACTAAAACCTTAAAACAAATTAAAATCCTTAAATCTAATCACCCCTAAGCCTGACATCATCAGCCCACAAACCCTAACCCAGCAGACCCGTGGCCAACCCCCGCGAGCAAACCCCGGGACTCGACCCTTTCTCCTCTCACCCCGCCTATATATATATATATATATATATATATATATATATATATATAAACCCTAACCCTAGCCGCTGACTTCTCCACACCCCAATGCGACGGCCCCGACTTCCACCCAACGCGCAGCCACCGGAGAGCGACCGGCCGGCCACGCCAGCGACGCCCGCTACTTCACGCACAGTTTTCTGTCTCATCTTTCGATCATTTTCGGATCCGTCTTCACCGGTATGATAACAACCTAGCCCCCTTTCAACTTTGTTAATTAGTTTCCATTGAGCAGCGTTAAACACTAGGTAGAAATCAAAGCCAAGTGAGAAAAAACCATATAATTTAAACTGTTATGAACTGTTCAACAACATATGTTTAGAGACTGATATCTTCCACTATAGACCTCCAAATTATAATCTACTTTTTGCTATGAGAAGTCTATATAACCGAGATCATTCCCTGTTAATTAGATTATTTTATTTTACGGTAGAATCAGAGATAAATTGGGTTGAAAATCATGAAAAACTTATTTTTAAAATATTAGAATTTGCGATACGGAGTGCGCCCCACCAAACGGGACTGCTCCGTCACGTACCAACTGCACCGAAAGGCGTGTATTGTATGTCCTGACATGTGGACTTTTGCGAAAACTGATTTGGACGTGTGTGCGCGTCAAAATCAGCCCGTATCCGTAAAAAATTTCAGTATCGCGACTTTTGTAAAACACCGCACCATTTTGTGTATGCTCGTCGAAATGCGACAAAACATGCGCCATTGGATTCGTGGTATCACTCTGGTCCTGTGACCCAAGTTTCACGCGATTCCGAGACAGTTGACCAAGTTGCCTATTTGTGGGCCCTACGGTTGACTTTAAGGGCGAATTTGTGTTCGGCTCACCGAAATCCAAAATTGGACATACCGTTGAGTTTATATTGACGTTTAGAATTTGTTTGACCTATAATTTGTCCTATTTAGAGACATTTATCTCTGGCACACATTTTGGTGCAAAGTGGGCTACATGTGGACACCGCTTTGACCCAAAATTAGGGTTTTGCCCCTGTGTTCAAATTGGACGAAAGGATAGTGTTTTCCAGCTATCTCGCTGATTCTGAGTATGTTGGTGATGTTTATTTCAGCATCCGGAGACGTTTATTCGGAGGCCATAGTTTATGATCCTGTGTACTTGACGTCTAGACGCTTACACTACACAGATTGCTTGCCAGACAAGTATACCTTGCCATTGTACTGCGATTTACATTCTATATGATGCATGTATTTTATTTCTGTCATTTATTTCATATATTTTTAACTGCTATATAAACGGCGCGTCCAAGAATAACTTGGGTGCAACAACGGTGGAGTCATATTTTGATTTTATTATATATATGCATGTTGACCTAGTTTATGAGACCACCCCATTATCATGAGGCATTCTTATGTTTCATTGGCCATGACTCAGTTGTTACACGAGTGTGAGTCTCATGTAGGACACGGACTTGCGTACTCGGCTGGCCACTGGTACGTATGGGACGTGCGACGGATAGGGATAACTGCTGATAGAGTTTGCATTATTATAAGCCTTGGCAGTTATTAGAGGTATCATCGTGTCATGGATATGACATGCTTAGAGCATAGGGTGGGGAGGACAACAAGTAAGGCGTTTGGGCTCCTTTGCACTTTCCTTGTGTAACCCGTACGCTCCGCCGGAGATGCGCAGTTATGATGACCACTATATATATTATTATTATCAGGCGGCCTCTGGCGTTCAAAAGATGACATGTTTTTTAGGCCCCTGAATCTCTGAGAGAATCATGCCAATCCCATTTTTGCCAGATAGCCCACGTGTTGGAAAGTTGTTCTCAAAGTGCATTCACATAGACGGTTAGGCGACCCATTGGATGTTTATTTTTAGTACTTTATTGGCATGCTTCTATGTATCTTGTTACGTCCCTCTGAGGACCTGGTCCCTTTCCAGGTATAGACGGGCAGGGTTATCCACAGGAGTACGGACCCAGACTGACGCTTCATACCAGACTGAGGAGGTCTTATCTTCAGAGTACCCCTGATTCATCACAGCTGATGGATATTTTAGTTGTTATTTTCTTTATTGACATTTATTTTATATTAGAGTTTGATCTCTTCTCTCATTTAGTAGTTGTTAGTATAGTCGATTGGCAGTGGATTTGTTTCCATCCGACTATCATTCTTTGATACTTCATATTTGAGATTCAGTTATTTATTTTCTATTTCTTTATTTATGCTGTGGATGAGATATAGATTGCGTGTGACTTGTGTTGAAAGTATATTATCACTTGTGGATTTGATATTCATGTACAGCGTACGTATGTATTACGATCTTCCAACACATTAGAGTTATCGTATACATACGGCTGACATGTTGCGTATTCCTAGTCCTACGTATTTTGGGACTGGGGCGTGCCTGGGCATGTTTGGGACGACTGCAGGAGAAGACTTAAGACATGCTTGTATTGTTGATCTTCAGAGCACCACGTAAGGGATTGTCTCGCCAACCCTTATGGTTTAGCCCGTGGTACAGTTCTGAATCAGAGAGGTGGAGTTAGGCCATATGTGGTGCTGCAGATTGTCCAGTACTCGCAGAGGGAGCCACCCCAGCAGGGCGGGGTATTTGCGATGACGGTCGAGGAGGCCGATGCTACAGGTGATGGGTTAGCAAGTTATGTTCCTTTTTTCTTGTTCCTTTTTCATCTATTGATTTGATTGATTCCTTAGTACCTTATAGTTGCTTATGATATATAGTTAGTATAGTTAGTAGTATATCCTTGTCAGAGACTGCAATATCATGACAAGTAAGACTATAACCATGCATGTTTTTTCTTCTTCATAAGACTGTATATTGTATGATTTTAGATATAATTTTCTTGGAACATAATTGTTGGGGGTTTGACCATAGTAAAATTGTGATGAATATGTTATGACTAGCAAAGAGAGAGGAGCGAGATATTAAATTTCGAGGACGAAATTTTTCTAAGGGGGGTAGGATTGTAACTACCACATTCCTGGAGAGGGATATTTTTGTCTTTTCCTACTTATTATTATTGTTAATATTTATATTTCATATTAATTATATTGATTATATTTTTTTATTTATAATATTTGGTATTGTTACATGTATAATTATATATTCAATATAGTTGATGGTTAGTTGTTAGCCATTAGTTAGACTAGTTGTTAGTGAACCTAAATGAACCCAACTAAACTTGTCATGAACCAAATTAGTGCATCCAATTTATTAGTATGGTTGACCTACTTAGTTAGAGAGAATGATTGATAACCTCTTCAATTAACTATTAGAACATTCCTTAATTAAACTCCCTTAAATTACTAAACCTTCATGACTAATAAGGAGGGACAAATGAGACATTGTACATGGAGGAAACCTAGGGCTAGTGGCTGGCCCCAACTCCCAATATAAACTCCCGCTTTGGTTCATTAATAGCCTCTCTCTCTCTCTCTCTCTCTCTCTCTCTCTCTCTCTCTCATTTTACTCATCCCCAAATATTTCTTCAATTTCAGAAGAAACCCCAACTCTATTCATCCCCAAATCAATCCTCATTCCCCCTCAAATTCTAATCCCAAGGAGGCTAGGAGCTTGGAATAGCAAGGAGGAAGCATTGGAGGAAAGCTAGCTTGAGGGATGCATCAATTCCTTGGAATTTTGTCCTCTTGGTGTGTAACATTGAAAATCCATCTCCCAATAGGTAAAATCTCCATTTCCCTAATCTTTTTTATTATAAATAGTGTATTGGACCCATATGAACCTTTTCTTGGCTAAGGGATACCTATAGGAAGAGAAACTAGGTTTATAAAAGGCCTATGGTAAAAGTTACATTGAGTTTTGTGGCCAAATTGAGAAAAAATTGAATTTCGTGTACCAAGTGTTTGAGAATAGGGCTATTGGTTATTGGAGGCTTTAATTCATGAGTATTAGGGGTGTACGTGTCCACAATTGGATACGTAGATGCCGTATCATGATACGCCATGATACGTAGCGGTAATCTTGGTTAAATTGGGGGTTTGTGAGCCAATATGTGTTATTCCTATAAATTGCTTTGTATTTAGCTATCCTAGATATTTATATATCATAACCTATATGTATTTTGGTTTTATGGTGTTTTAGAGGTGAGTGTCTTGATGGTGTGGAAGTTGGAGAAGAGTATTAAGAGTATCATAGTGTGATACTTGAGTGTATATTAAGGTGCACACCAAGTATTTGATGTTGGTGCTTTGAGTTAGAATTGATATTGTGCACCCTTGTGGGTGTGATGGTGTAACACGGATTGAGAGATGAGTTATGTATAGCAAGTGTTTAGTATGAGAGTGGTTTTAGTATTGAGATGGATGTTTTAGAGCATGGTGTGAAGTAAAAGGTTGTGTGGTGTGTATTAGGGATGGGAGGGGGTGTTCAGGGACTAAGGAAAATATGGTTTGGGTGCAGTTGTGAAGGGCAGGCTGACTGGGTGCATTGGAGTGCACAGTGGGAGAGAAGAATGTTTTGTAGGCATCAAATTTTGCAAGGAGGAGGACTACACCTTGGTGAGTCTAGATTGTATGCCAGCAAGCACTTGCAGGTTTAATACATCAGCATGTGGGGTGTTAGGTTCAGTTTAGTATGTGAGGGAGTAGGGGTTTCAGGCCAGCAAGTGGGTACTGCAGTAGGTTTGATATCAGTGAGGTTGGAAGAACCAGTGTGCAGTGTAGTTGGAGTTGGAGACTGCACTGAGCAGTGGGTTGTCATCAGTATGTGAGGGATCGGGTGCAGGGTTGCTGGGGTGAGAAGGTGGTTTCTGCACCAACAGCAGGTGTAGTGAAGTTCTGGGTCAGTGTATTTTGCACAAGCAAGACTTGTAGTACAGACTGAATTGTGTTAGTATGTGTTAGTGTTTGGTGATATTAGTATAGATATCTAATAGGTATTGGGGGTAAGATGGTGATTGGGTTGAGTATCAGTTGGGATTTTTGTAGTGTATCAGTTATCATGTGAGGATAAGGAAGCTGAGGCAATGAGTCTAGTATAGGTGCATGTGTGATGTTATGAGTGTGAGTGAGTGTGCCCCTATCATGAGGAATTTCAGGTGGTTCAGGTGATAAATCATGTATTAGTGATATACATTATAGAGGGTAATGTGGAGATGTGTCAAAGTGGGCTAGTTGGTACTCGTAGGTGATTGAGAGTTGAGGGGAGCCCAGTTCAGTAAACTTTCCTCGGTTGGGTAGTCCACTACAGGCATGCCCTGATTAGTTTGGCGGCCTATCTCAATTTTCCACTATGCAGACAGTGTATTAGAAGGGAAAGGGACTGTTTTGGTAGCACTACTGGAGGATGGTGTAGTATGGGTTGCTTGATACTTGGGCAGTGGTTTTAGGGATGTGAAGGTATCAATGATGAAAGATCAAGTGCAGTGAAGGGCTAAGGTATTATGATACCAAGTTCTATACTAAGGTATTATGAGAAGTAATAGTTAGGATGTTGCTACCTGGTATCAGCGGGTATTAATTTAGGGTGTGTTAAGTATTGTAAATAGAGTGAGTGTAGTGAGGTATTTTGGGTACTGATATGAACATTATAACTTGAGAATCAGATGGGCTCAGTAGTAGGTTGTACCAAGTATCATATAGGGGTATCACAATTAGAATGTGTGTCTAGTCTAAGTATGGTATTAGTGTGACACAAGAGAGTATCTTGGAGTGGGTATCGAGCCATCTTGATAGGGAGTGTATCCGTAGTTAAGTGGCATGTGTGATGCTTGAGGGTAATGTCAAGGTTGGGCAGATACCTAGGTATTAGTAATAGATGTTAGTGTCATATACCAAGGGTAGGTATCTAAGTTAAGATATTGGCCCGGTTATAGTGTATAAGCCAAGGTATTGGTGTAGATAAGTAGGTAATAGCTAGGTATATGAGTTATAGGCTAAATACTAGGATTTAATGCTATATATATATATATATATATATATATATATATATATATATATATATATATATATATATGTGTGTGTGTGTGTGTGTGTGTGTGTGTGTGTGTGTGTGTGTGTGTGTGTATTAGCTAGTGTGTGTTGATATAGCTAGTATGAACCTAGAATCAAGATATTAACCTAGTTTGACACTTAGAAATGACTTAGAAACCTAGTTTCAAGCTAGTTAGCATGTTTATGATTCCAAAACACTATTTGTTTTTGACATATAATTTCATATATAGGTCTGTGTGACACCAGATCAGATACCGAGTCATACCATTTGCTCAGGACCTCAGACGAGTACATTCTCTGATAGTTTCCATTATTTGATAATTACTATAATACAAGTATTTAGCAATATTTTATCGGACTCTTGACACGATAGTACACAAATTGGTATACTTGGATCCTCGTCATGAGATGTTACTCTTCAGTGATTACCTTGATATTTTTCGTGATTATATAGACCTGATCATCGTACTTGTATTGTAGACCTTGCATAGTGATTATCGTGTCATGACGTGTCATGATTCGGATCCATTGTACTGGTCGGAGGCGGGAGAAATGCTAGATAAATATATGATCAAAACCTTAAATATTGTATTATATCATGTAGACAACAGCCAATCATACACCTCACGTATGATTGTGTTACTCCGTAGATAACACCCAATCTTACATGATTGTGTTGTAGACAACAGTCAATCATATTGTACATATGATTGTGCTATAGCCTTGACAGTAGACCATGATAGACCCAAGCCGATCACATATCTAACTAGTATTTTAAACACTTAGTGTAGTCCAGTTCTTCTCTTTATTTCTATTTCATTGTGTACAGTTTATGTCTTATTGCTCTGATTGCATGTCTTTCCTTTCTTCCATATTATGATATATGTTCATTCTTTTCTTGTCTTGTATTACAGTTTATAGTCATTATCAATTAATTTGGAACTGTTATTGGTTTGTACTTTGCTCCAATCCTGACTGGATATATTTTTTCAGACGACGACTTAGAAGACTGGTGTCCGACATATTAAGGACCACAGGAGGGAGTGGCGACCATGGGCCCTGACATTCAGGAGTGATTACTGGGAGGACTAGCCAGTGTCACTAGATACCTTAGTTATTACTTAGCACTTTGTACTTAATTTGTCTCCAGCATCTTTTAGACATTGAGTTGTTGTTGATATCTTAGACTTATCATGGTGTAGCTAGACTTATAAACTTGGATATTGTTGTTACTTCTCTAGTTGATATTTTGTGATTTTATTCCTTTATATGTTATCGTGCCATTATCTTCCTCTAGATTATTGTGATTGCGTATTATATCATTACCATATTGTCCTCCTTTTGGAGTTGAGATATCATTGACATATTTATATATATTATTGTGTGAGATGATTAGGTAGTGTTGTTGACCTAGACATCGTTCTACCGTTGATGCTGCGGCGTAGGCTCTACCATCGATGTTGCGGCGTAGGCTGAACGTACCCACACACTCGTGCCCCTTCACCGAGTGCGGGTCGTGACACAACCAGCATATCTTTGAGGGGCGATCCATTAGTACTTTTTTGTACAAAGAAATATAAATGCTGACATAGATATCTTAAACCCCAGATGACTCATTTTGTAATCTGGGATATATCTAAGTTATAATTATCGTTGATTAATAAAAATTACCTTCTTCAAATATATATATATATATATATATATATATATATATATATATATATATATATATATATATATATATATATATATATATATAGGAGTCAATCCTCTCCAGAAGTTATAGGTTCGAGCCTTTGGGGAGGCATGTTAATTTCCAAGTGGTGGTGAATCAACATGGCCCAGCCGGTTTGGTGCTACGAGCCAGGCGGGCTGAGTATTGATGTACGAGTGCAGGCGCATCGTGTGCATGAGCGGATCTTCGAGCAGGAATGTAGCCTTCAGGTCGGGGACTGTATTAATATCAATAGTTAGTAATAAAATTATATTCTTATATATATATATATATATATATATATATATATATATATATATATATATATATATATATAAACGAGATATGAACCATAGTGCTCATATTTCTATATGAACCATGGCACATGTGGACAAATAGGAATAGACTCCTACATTTTATGTGCACCCATGTGCACTAGTACACTCTATTCCTATTAGTCTACATGTACATGGCTCATATATAAATATGAACACTATGGCTCATATCCCATTTACCATATATATATATATATATATATATATATATATATATATATATATATATATATATATATATATATATATATATAGACACACACATACACACACAGAGACACACACACGAAGGAGAAAGGAGTTTGCAAATTTACATTCGAATCCACAAAACGTTATGTAAATCCGTCTAGCAGAATTTAAGCAAGTTTAGAACTTGCTTGAATTCCGCCAAAACGACCGACGAAATCTATGCATGTATAGATTTTGGCAGCCCAACTGGTGAAATATTTTGTGGCAAAATATTTTGTGGTTATTAATAGGCTTTTGATAAGGGCACTGCCCATTTTACTTGGGCTTTTGATAAGGGCACTGCACATTTTACTCGGGGCTAGCCCATTGAAAAATTAGAAAAAATTACAAGTTTGCCATCATGAAAGTTACTCGGGGCTAGCCCACTGTTATAATCAGGACTGTCAAAATTTTGACAGTCCTACCACTTGGAAGGACTGTCAAAATTTTGACAGTCCCATTTCAAAAAATTACAAGTTTTCCAAAGTTACTTGGGGCTAGCCCAAATTGTTATAATCAGGACTGTCAAAATTTTGACAGTCCTACCACTTAGAAGGACTGTCAAAATTTTGACAGTCCTACAAATTGTTAGGACTGTCATAGTTTTGACAGTCCCACAAGTTATGTGGACTGTCAAAATTTTGACAGTCCTAATTTTAACCCACTTAAAATTTTATATAAAACTAGGACTGTCAGGATTTTGACAGTCCCACAAGAAATGAGGACTGTCAAAATTTTGACAGTCCTCATTTGGGGCTAGCCCAAATTGTTATATTCAGGACTGTCAAAATTTTCACAGTCCTGACAGTCCTCATTTGGGGCTAGCCCAAATTGTTATAATCAGGACTGTCAAAATTTTGACAGTCCTTCCACTTGGAAGGACTGTCAAAATTTTGACAGTCCTCATTTGGGGCTAGCCCAAATTGTTATAATCATGACTGTCAAAATTTTGACAGTCCACATAGCTTGTGGGACTGTCAAAATTTTGACAGTCCTACAAATTGTTAGGACTGTCATAATTTTGACAGTCCCACAACCTATGTGGACTGTCAAAATTTTGACAGTCCTAATTTTAACCCACTGAAAATTTTATATAAAACTAGGACTGTCCGGATTTAGTTAGTTTTGGATTTTGATTTTTTTTATTTAGTTTAATATCTAAAATAAAATATGTTATCATTGAAACAAAAAAAAAAATCTACCGTACGAATATTACGTCTGCCGTCGATCAGACTTCAAACGGCCATAACTATTTGTTTTCAAATCGTTTTTCGTCACACAATAGGTCTATTTGTATGTTTTCGACGAGAGTAACACAATTCGTGTAGAGAAAATTTTCATCCGAAGTAAAACGTACATATTACAGGCAAAAATATAAAATATAAAACTTTAAAGTATCATAACTTTTGACTGGGAGATCGAAACAAGCTCCAGTTTGAGCCAAAATGACCGTATGGAAAAGTACTTCGGGATAAACAGTTTCACCGTTTGACGGACTTTCCAAATTTTTAGAATCGCAAAAAAACGACGTTTCGACCTCCAAATTTTACTTTTGGTAAATTTTTTTTTTTATAAAATATTTAATGTACCAATAATAAATTTACTATTTTAAATAACAGAATACTTTAACAAATTTTAAGGATACAAATTTTAAGAATATTTTGAAATTGGCCCCCCCCCACCCCAACAATTAACAAAAAAAATTAACAGAAAAAAAATTTAACATACATTTTTAGGACTGTCAAAATTTTGACAGTCCTTCCAATTGGTAGGACTGTCAAAATTTTGACAGTCCTAAAAATCAACATTTTGACAGTTCTTCTGATCGACGGATAGAAGCACTCAGCAAGGAGAAGAAGAAGAAATAGATGGAATAATAGCATTTTGAGAACATTTTGACAGTTCTTCTGATCGACGGATAGAAGCACTCAGCACTTGCGTAAGCATTTTGACAGTTTGAATTGGAAGCGGGGGGAGGCTGCGGTGGAGGACGGGGGAGGAGGCGGAGGAGGACGGCGGAGGAGGACGGCGGGAGGGGGTCGGCGGGAGGGGGGAAAGCTCCGGTCGGGGGGAGCTAGGTTTTCAAATCCAGGGCTAGCCCCAAGTAAAAACTTGGGCTAGTATGAGTAAAGGTTGCTCTATTGTGGGCTAGCCCCAATCCTGGGCTAGCCCCAAGTAAAATAAGCAGTGCCCTTATAATTTACCTTTACTTGGGGCTAGCCCAGGATTGGGGCTAGCCCACAAGAGAGGAACATTTACTCATACTAGCCCAAGTTTATACTTGGGGCTAGCCCAGGCTTATGAAAAAAAACATTCTTCTCAAACCTAGCTTCCCCCCTCAGCCGACCGGAGCTTTCCCTCCTCAGCCGACCCCCTCCCGGCGGCCTTACTCCGCTGTCCTCCTCCTCGTTGTCGATGGCTCCCAAAGTCTCGAAAGAAGCAAGGTAGAAATCATCATTCTCCTTGTGCTATTGTATTTGAAAATTTGTCCAAAAATTATAAGAAATCATCTTTCATGTTGAAAAATTTGAGTTATTTTCTTTCAAATGAGGGCATACTAGTCCTTGGCGGAGTCTAGGATGTAGTTTAGACATAGAAGTCGTTTGGAACATGATTTTAGGGCGTACAATGTCGAGACTGCTCGACATTGTCGAGCAGTATCGAGCGGGACTGTAGAATTTCCTACAGTCCCATATACATTTAGGACTGTAGGAAATTCGACAGTCCTATATATATATAGGACTGTCGAATTTCCTACAGTCCTAACTATATATGGGACTGTAGGAAATTCTACAGTCCTAAAATATTAGGACTGTTGAGAAAACTGCAGTCCTGTATACTTACAGGACTGTATAAATGGCTACAGTCCTGGGAAAAAATTCACTTATTATGTTAAAATAGAAATTAATTTTTGTCTGTATCTTATAGTCATGCCCCTGGAAAGGACACTGTGGATGAAGAAATGAGAAGACGCCCTACTGCGTCGATGCGTAAGGAACGCACAGTTTCGCAAGGCGTGACTATCCGCGAGGCCGAGGCACGCCCTGAAGTGAGGAGACGTCCATTGACGAAGAAGATTGCCACAAAGAGACGTGCTCCTCCTAGTTCTTCCGGCTCTTCTTCCTCCTCCGATGAGGACATGCCAAATGTTCCCAATCGGCCTACTGATGGTTCAGGACCTTCTCAGCCTGCAGATAGTCCTGTCGAGAGTCTTCCACGAACTCTCGGAAACCGGCCTACTGATGGTTCGGGACCTTCTGAGCAGGCAGATAGTCCAGGCGACACTCGTCCAAACGGTTGCTCTATGTTACCGTCGATCGAAAACCATATTGCATACCAAATATGGAACAATCCGGTAAGTACATTACGTTATGATACATTTATATATAGTTGTAAGTTCAAAGTTGATTTTACATAGAGGTTTAATTTCATCCAATTGTTGACTTTTCAGGAGAGTGTTCGTATGTTGACGGTAATCAACCATGGCAAAAAATGCAATACATGGCGGTATGAATTACTGGGAGATGATGTGAAGTCAAAAATCAGTCCCACCGGTCTGCAATATTTGGGTAGCTACTCATATACGACGGTGGACAATGCACTGATTTCAGCATTTGTAGAACGGTGGCATCCAGAGACCAACACTTTCCATCTACCCAATGGGGAGTTGACGATTACCCTTGATGACGTCCATCATATATTGGGACTTAGGGTTGATGGTCGTCCCATGCAGGATCATACTTTTGATGATTCGAGCATCAACTATTACGACTATATGGTAGATTATGTATCAGGGTGTCTGGGAGTTGATGCCACTAGTTTTACTAGTATTCGAGAATTCAAGAAGTCCTACGGACTTCCTCTAAAATATTTGGAGGAGATATTCGCTGAGACGGTCCCTGAAATTGATAATAGCGAAAATGTGGCCCGCGGATATATTCAGTTCATCTTAGGGGCTGTCGGCATTACCGATAAGTCTGGAACGTCCATAAATGCGAAATATCTCATCAATTTGGACAACATTGATACGGTGGAGCAAATTTCTTGGGGAAGCGGTATACTGGCATACCTTTACCGCGAGCTTGGTACGGCATCCCGTGTGGGTTCGAAGACTATTTCCGGATGCCAGACTCTACTCCATGTATAGATATATCTTTGTCAACTTGTTTACATAAATTGAAATTGTGTTGTTTATTTTTGGACTAATATATTTCCGGTAACGTGTAGGCATGGATATACGACCACTTTCCAACCCTGCAGCGGGCGAGCCTGAACCGAGGGTATGACGAGAACATGCCTAGAATGTGCCGATGGAAGCCAAGTAAGGTAGATGCCAAACGTTCTCACACATTGGCCGCTCTACGGCATGCACTCGAAGAAATGACGACAGAAGAGGTGAATTTAGACCTAATATTGTACTTAATTGGTATGAATTTACTATGTTATGCTAAATGACGTTGTGCTACATTTTATGCGGTGCAGATTGTATGGGATCCATACCGTGATTTGCGACAGACTACCCGTCCGTTGCAACCAGTCGCCTTATATCACGGTGTTATCAGTTGTCATGAGATCGAGGAGGCTTATATGCCGGATAGAGTGCTACGTCAGTTTGGCTACGTACAAACTGTCCCAAGGCGAACTTTGCAAATGATAACTCCTCCGCGCGGTACAAAACCGCTAAACTATATACCTGCAAATTTCAACTGGGTATCGCACTTCTTCACCGAGTGGCAACGCCACGTCATTAGAGATACCGGCCGACTAGCAGCAGTCAATATGGCGGAGTGCAGTGACGACTACCTCGCCTACTACGCCGGTGTCGGACTACCGACCTTGTTCCAACGCGGAGGGGATATTGTGCGTGTACCGTCAGATCTTCCTCCCAAATCGGTCTTATATACTGCACTGGTCAAGATGGTGAGCCTACTTGTAGAGTTTAAGTTTGATATTTGTAACTGTGGCTAACAATTATTTTCATTTTTCATGAATAGGCAAGGAAAGTTAAGAAGTTGGGAAGAAGCCTCGTCAGTTGCCAGGGTTCCAATTATATGACAATCAATGACGAACTCCAAAATATCGACAACGCTGAAGAATATCCTTTCTTGGATACTAGAGAGCAACGCACGAAGAGGCGCCATGACGTTTGAACATTCATTTTGATTTGTATAATTGTGAACGTTGTAAAACTTTAAACTATAATTTGAGTTGTAAACGTTGTAAATGTTTGATTGAATATGACTTGTGACAATTTGAGTTAATTTTGCTATGTTGTCACACTATGAGTTTATTTTGCCTTGTTATAACTATTTTGATCTGTATACTGTGCATATTGGTCAGTGGGTAAACTGTATATTTTGATATGTGGACTGTTGCCATTTTGACAGTGATTAAACTTTAGCCCACTGTCAAAAGAGACAGTGAGTAAACTTTAGGACTGTCACAAATTTGACAGTCCTAGTTTACACTAGGACTGTCAAAATTGTGACAGTCCTAAAGTTATATATTTCCTCAAATTTTACAGTGAGTAAACTTTAGGACTGTCACAATTTTGACAGTCCTAGTTTACACTAGGACTGTCAAAATTGTGACAGTCCTAAAGGTATATATTTCCTCAAAATTTACAGTGAGTAAACTTTAGGACTGTCACAATTTTGACAGTCCTAGTGTAAACTAGGACTGTCAAAATTGTGACAGTCCTAAAGTTATATATTTCCTCAAAATTTACAGTGAGTAAACTTTAGGACTGTCACAATTTTGACAGTCCTAGTTTACACTAGGACTGTCAAAATTGTGACAGTCCTAAAGTTATATATTTCCTCAAAATTTACAGTGAGTAAACTTTAGGACTGTCACAATTTTGACAGTCCTAGTTTACACTAGGACTGTCAAAATTGTGACAGTCCTAAAGTTATATATTTCCTCAAAATTTACAGTGAGTAAACTTTAGGACTGTCACAATTTTGACAGTCCTAGTTTACACTAGGACTGTCAAAATTGTGACAGTCCTAAAGGTATATATTTCCTCAAAATTTACAGTGAGTAAACTTTAGGACTGTAACAATTTTGACAGTCCTAGTTTACACTAGGACTGTCAAAATTGTGACAGTCCTAAAGGTATATATTTCCTCAAAATTTACAGTGAGTAAACTTTAGGACTGTAACAATTTTGACAGTCCTAGTTTACACTAGGACTGTCAAAATTGTGACAGTCCTAAATTTATATAAATGTACATATAGACAGTGAGTAAACTTTAGGACTGTCACAATTTTGACAGTCCTAGTTTATACTAGGACTGTCAAAATTGTGACAGTCCAAAAGTCCTGGCAGTTTTCCATAATGACAGTCCAGCAATGCGCAATATACAATCAAAATCTTCATAACTCTTTTCATTACAATAGGTACAACATATAGTTCAATATACACTTAAACATACATGGATCAACACAATATACATCTTCACATGGGGCAGTATCAATCGATTAAAATATCAAAGTAGTCGTCCGACATAATTTTTGGACCCTCCATCTTCATCATCTTCTTATAGGCCGCCATTGCATCCATGTAGGGTGTCGTCCATGCGATCGCTTCCTCAGGTGCGTGTTTATACCAAAGCGTAGAAGGTGGCGGAATAGGAGAATGAGCGATCAACCTTGGGATGACGAAGTGTTGTCCGACAAGCCCAATGCAACATAGAGTGGATACTCGGTGTTCGGCCGGGGGGGCACACATTGGGAAGAAAGTATTGTTAATACCCTGTGAGATAATTACAATAGGTAACTTATACCTATTAGAGAAGACGTAAGCAGCAGGCGGGACATCCATGTAATGCTCAGGTCCGGTAACTGTTTCCGTACAAGGTATGCCTGCCAACAAATCCCCAACAATTTCTTCGCCAAGTATCTGGCTATAGAAGGCTAGTCGCGACTCCAACTCCTGGTACAGCTCTGCCCTAACCTGTCGCCATCCTGCTTCCACTGAATAGCCTAGTTGTCTTGCTAGTGCATGGTATCCACAGTGGCCATCCGCAGGAACATCATCAATAGACCAAATGAAGTTCCGTATCTCAGGTAGGAATTTATCAATGTATAGAGTATAAGAAACAGAAAAGTTGTCAACACCCTCCGCCGTGCCTGCGTCTATCGTTTTCTGTTTCTTCCCCCTTCGAATAGTTAGCTTAGGAGTTCGAACAACGGACTTTGCCTCCAAACTCCGTTCGATATGTTCAAATAAGGATGGATCTCTTTTAGTTGACTCCTCCTCCTTCTTTTTGGCTCTACTCTTTCTTGAGTGTGGTCTTCCCTTAGGAGTTCGAACAACGGATGGCTCTTGCAATCGAGTACTTGCCGGGACTGCAATCTCATGGATTTTAAACTCAATGGATCTTCTCTCCGGCTCCGTTGCGCCACACCACCTTGCGTGAAGTAGTTTTACTTGGGGCAACGCAAAGAAATCATCTTGCACTCCCACCGCCGGCATTATCGACAGTTGTCGCCAACGTTGGTCAACAACATCTATTGGAATAGGTTTAGATTCACGACGGTATTCGTTGATTTCATGTGCACACGGAAGTCCGAGTGAATATCGATATGAACAACCGCAAACCTCGGGATCATAACCCACCGACTTCGACCTTCGAATCTCCTCAAGCAATAACCCCAAGGCCTTGTGAGATACCACATGACTTAAACCATCCAAGAGGTGTTCTAGCTTGTATTCATGCTTTGCAATATTGAGGCTCATCTCAAATGATGCTACAATATCGTTCACCGTGGAAATAGTCATCAAATGAATCGATTGCCAAACAGAGACAAAATTACCGACCGATGAGCGTAGATATCTTTTCAAACATGAGTGTGCCCCTTCGACCCGGTTCGTAGTGATCGTGCCATAATGCTTCACCAGGTTGGTCCATGCTAAGACGAATTGCTCTTTATGTGGTCCTAGCCAAGTATCTTTGATATAAGATATGCATGTCGGGTTACTTGGCTCCCACTTTTGTTGGAACATGTACCATGCTGCGTCGTAACTGTCTGTAGTACTTGCTCGCCATACAAGACTCCAATCACTGTAGAATTCTTCGAAGCGAAGCATGTCAATTTTACCGTCCACACTTTCAAATTTTTTCTTGCATTGAGCATGGATATTTCTATTTATATGCCAAGTGCATAGTAGTCTATGCGCATGAGGAAATACAATATCTATAGCATTCATCAATGCATATTCTCTGTCAGTAACAAAAACAGAGGGCTCTTTGTAACCTGTGTAAAGGGATTGTAGTTTCCTCAACGCCCATGTGTAATCCTCTACTGTCTCACTCTTCATAAAACAAAAAAAGACTGTAAAGGTTTTTCCCGTAGACGTAAACCCGACAACATGCAAAAGAGGCATCTTGAACTTGTTGGTCTTATATGTACAATCAAGGACCAACACGTCTGCGAAGGACCTAGCCAAATGTGTGCAATCGGGATGAGCCCAAAACAATGAAAGGAGTTCATCAGTTTGTGGATGTCTTCTATGGTACTCCACGTAGTGATGCTCCGCAAGCAACTTCAATACTTGCTGCATCGCCATTCTTCCTTTCATACTATTGCATTTTGCTCTGGCCAAACTATTATAGATCGTCCTCATAGTAGACTTGTTCCCATCTTGTTTTTGTTTGACAGCAGAATAAATCTGTTTCGGTGCAACTCCTGAAAGGTACATTTCTTCAACCAACTTTTTCTCATCCTCCTTCAACCGTGCCACGTAGGCATGACCCGTAAGTGTCCCTGGAATTGGATGATTGTGTCTTCCATTCTTAACTTCGACTATCCACTTCACATCTTCAACATTTACAATCAACACCTTCAATGGACAACCACATTTTCTCGTCCCAACATTTTTCTTAGGGATTTCTTTTTCAACAACACCCTTCTTTTTATGATGCCTAAACACACCTCCTCTTTCGCATCCAAGCTCAAGATATTTTCGGCCCGGCCGAGATCGGATGGATCTTGCAATAACAATAATTACGTTATGTCGTCTCCCAACTTCTCTGCACCACTCTAATGCTTCTTCATGGCTTGCAAACTCAATATCCGTTGAGAAAATATCCTCCACATCAACACCAACAGCAGGATGTCCCACAATATCTGAACAAGCTTGGTCCTATAACCAATATAAAATTATATAAAAATTAATAACTTCATATAATTATCCAGGACTGTCACTATTTTCACAGTCCTTTTTTAATATAGGACTGTGAAAATTATGACAGTCCTACTTTTACTTAGGACTGTAGAATTTATGACAGTCCTATATAAATATAGGACTGTGAAATATTTGACAGTCCTATATTTAGATAGGACTGTCTAATGTTTACAGTCCTAACTCGTGACTGTCAAATTAGGGTTCTTGTTTTACGTACCGTACGTTCTTCGGAACAACCAACTTGTACTTCGGAACGTCCGGGGTGCATAATTAATGAATTGGACGATCCGACTTCGTCATCGAACATTTTATCATGCATTGTTCCTACATTTATCAAAATAAACTAAATCTTTTTCGCACATTTGCAAAACTTATTCAAAGTAGGTTGTCGAAGACATACCGGAAGAATATTCCTTGGGGTATCACCAAAGTAAATTACTCCTCCAACCACAACTACCTATTTCCAAATTTAGGTTTGGGCTTGGTGGAAGGAGGGTGTCTTAAGTCTAGGTGGAATGCCAAAAGTAGAAACCCATTTGACTTTTATACTTTGGTGTGGGGTAGCCCCAACTAACTAGCAGACTGGCAAACTTGTAATTTTTGGTAAATTCCCAATGGGCTAGCCCAGACTCAAATGTGCAGTGTCCTTATAAATAGGACTGTCACATTTTTGACATTCCTATATATTTGTAGGACTGTCAAAATGTTGACAGTCCTTCCAAGTTGTAGGACTGTCAACATTTTGACAGTCCTGTGTATTACAGTGGGCTAGCCCCGAGTAACTTTCATGATGGCAAACTTGGAATTTTTTGTAAATTTCCAATGGGCTAGCCCAGACTCAAATGTGCAGTGTCCTTATAAATAGGACTGTCACATTTTTGACAGTCCTATATATTTGTAGGACTGTCAAAATGTTGACAGTCCTTCCAAGTTGTAGGACTGTCAACGTTTTGACAGTCCTGAGTATTACAGTGGGCTAGCCCCGAGTAACTTTCATGATGGCAAACTTGTAATTTTTTCAAATGTTCAAATGGGCTAGCCCCGAGTAAAATGTGCAGTGCCCTTATAATTTGCCTATTAATATTTGTAAACTTCTTTCTCAAGACCAGGCTAGTCCGACTTGACCTATACTGGTCAAATATGGGTCCAGGTCGACCCGGTTAACACCTTGAGTCAAAACAACCGCTTATGGGTGTAACGTAAGGATTTGTAATCATATAAAACTCACCTTATCCTGCACGAAATCAAAATCCGTCATTGCCATCAGCATGATACACATGCGTAGTAACCTAGTTATGTAGTTGTCAAATTTCAAGTCAAGATGGTTCTTGTTAGCACGAGAGATACATAACATAAAACTTAGACGACAAGTTAGGTAGGTTCGTGAACCTACCAACCTACCTCTCTGCTATGCAACCGACCAACACTTCCCATATCACTAGGAATGGACATGCGGGTCCTGGACCCGCGGTTCCAATCTGACCGGAACCGTTAATTACCAAAACAAGTCAGTTCATAAATTTTCAAATTTAAATGGGTCGGATCAGGCAGGGTCATGTGTTATCAACGAGGCGGGACGGGTTGTGTTACTAAATAAAAAAAAATTATTTATACTAACTACTTCTAAATTTTGGACTTATTACACGAGGTAGTCCTATTTTTAAACTAATTACACTGACCACCCCTTCCTTTAGAAAATAAAATAAAAATAAGGGTAGTTAGTGTTATAACTTTTTATTTTTATCTTATAGTAGGGGTATCCCATGTAATAAACATAAAATATAGGAGTGGTCAGTGTAATTAATTTAAAAATAGGGATATTATGTATAATAAGTTTAAAACTTAGGGTAGTTAGTAAAAATAACCCTAAAAAAAAAAAAAAAATCTGATCCGACCGGTCTTTTTTGACAAGCCTAAAAAAAAAAAAAATTATTCAATATTGACTATTCATTGAAAGTTGATAGTCGGACTCCCAAAAGCCAAAGGCCACAGCAGGCCCTAAAATTCCCACAGACCCTCTCTTATCTCTCAAAGGCCACATCTGACCACCGACGCACGTGGCACGCCCTCGCCTTGACAACACTGTCGCACACCCCCGAAGCCCCGACTCCATGGCTTTCGCACCACCACCGCGCCACCGCCTCTCTTCGCGCACTAACAACAGCGACATCTTACTTTTTTCTTATTGCTACTTTGTTTATTTCAACAGCTTTGGCAATCTAGCTGGAGGAATTATGAGTATTTGGGACTGCAATATTTGCGTAGACATCAGTGATCTTGTTATATATCCTATTATTTTGATGTTTCATATAACACTGTAGTTGGATATGTAACACTGCAAAATGGAAAATAATTTTGAATAAAGTGATTTTTGAAGTCTCTATGCTACAGTATGTTACTCTCTAGTTAGTTTTGTATATTTTAAAACTTTTGTTTTGTGGCTACTAAGCAGAAAATGTACTCAAATTGGAAACTTTTGGACATTGTTGCTCCTAATTTTTGGACCCATTTGGACATGTGGGCCATTTCAGTTTGGATCCGTTTCAAATGGGTTGAGTCCAGTTCCAAAAAAATTGGCCCACCCTGCCGAAGAAGGTCCAATTCTATAAATTTTGGGCCGACACCAGTGTCCAGTCCAAAAAACTCCCGCGCTCGCTTTTTAGCTTATTCATTTATACAGCACATTGAACCAAAGAGTGGAGTAATTTCAATGGCAGTAGAAAAATCCAACAGTGGTAGATTGGGTCAATTTAGTGAATCCAGGCACGGATTCTGCTGTCTTGACAACTAAAGGGTCAAGAAGAGATGCAGCAGATGAAGCATGTTTAGTTTTAACTTATTTTGAATCCACAGTAATAAATTAGTATAAGACAGCACAAAAGAGTTTCGATAAGAAAACTATTAACAGTTTAATACTATATATACACAAGTCAAAATTTCACACAAAGCAGCAACTTGGCTTCACGTGTTGTCGACTGCTACAACCTGAGCAGAAGATTTAAAGCGTGTAAAGATTAACCGATGCCAACTTCAGCAGAACATCACTAATAAAAACAGCAAAACATCAGAGAAGTCGACACAATTTTTTTTTGGATCTTGCATCACTTCTATCTTCGTAAGGAACTCTACTCTTAGCGGTGCAGCTAAGCCCCAGATCGAGGTTTAACTCATCAACAGCTCCAACTTCACCAACAATGCCAATGTCCTCAACTTGCAATGGAAACAACACTAAGGTTTCATCACCTACAGTCTTTGAAAGGTCTGTATACTCACACACCTCATCTTCTTTCTTGTCATCAAGATTTTCACAAATGTTGTAGTCCACATCACAGATTTCTCCCTCTTCAAGTTCCTCTCTAGCAGGGTAGAATTTTTCCTCCATCGGTTTTTCTTCCCTTACTTTTTCACATGAAGGAGGCTCTCCTGTCGGTTTACTTGACCGGGAAACTTGCGATGCTTTGTGTGCACTGGGGCTACTTTGGGTTACATCTGACAACACCTCGTCGCAACAATCTATGTAGTCTTCCTTCTCTTCTGCAAGTATGACCATTGCCTTTTGGCTCTCTTTTGCAACTTCATTCGACTTGGAGGGGCAGTGGGATTTCAAAGGAAGAGGTCGATCATGGTGTCCTATGAACACGTTAGAGCCATCTACTTCCTCCTTTTCTCTGGCAAGTGAGACCTCAGTTGTTTGGTTCACTTTCGCAACTCCATTTGATTCAGGGGGACAACCGGATTTGCAAGTAAGAAGCGGAACTTGTGCTGCTCTGAACACACCCCACAGGTAGTACTCTCCCTGAAATTCTAAGATCAAAGAAAAAAATAGCATTAGCTATGTCCAAGCAGTATGATATGATAAATGAACATGAGATGGTTCGCTGAGGATATGCAACCATTTGAATAGATAAATATGAACTATCTGACTGAAATATAGATAGGCAGGATTAGCCAAAACATCAGAAAGGTTCTTTATTGCTGCTGTTCATTTTCTCCCAAGTAATTCAGTGTCATGACTGAGGTAATCTTTATTTGCCTACCTAATATATCAAGACTTTCTTCTTAATAATCAGACTACCAAGAAAGTCCGCATAATAATAAAAGGTTTATCAATAAATATATTCATTCACCAACAATGAAGTTTAAGGGAAAGGAAAAAAAAAATGAAACAAAATCGAAGACAAGGACCAACAAGTGAGGGAAAAAAGTCGAGAAACTTCAGTCTTATTCAGTCAAAGAATTAGACTTGGAAGTTATGTAAAGCACTATCGTCGAACCATTTTCTGCTACAAGAATTCCAGTTCGCGGCACATTTATGATCCGGAACGTTATGGTACTCGATTTGGATGCTAAATTTGGCTAACTGAATCAACTTAAAATCTCTTTATAAACTTGCTTTTGCAAGAGATTCATTCAGCGTCAATAAATTTGCAAATTAAAAAACAATCAAATTGGATTTTGCACTTACGTCTTTTATATTATCTTGATTTACATATAAATTTATTTTCAATTTGACCGCATCAATACTGGCTCACATCTCTCCATGATGACCTTGGATTGTGACGAGACATGGGCCGTTGGATTCCCAGCGTCGTACAACACTTGTGAGAATATTTTCAGCAACTTTTGCGACCATTTTCCGGGGCGTAACTCATGGGATCCGCACGTGACGTTCCAAAAAAGTATCGAAAAACTCGATAAAAATACACTCACTAGGGTAGTTTGACATTGCGGATCGAAACTCCACGAAAGTACCCTAACTGGAGTAGTTTGACATGGCGGATCCAACGACGTAGGTTTTGTCGTGATACTGCAAACTATGCCCAAGACGTCCCACGTTCCAAGTAACTATGATCCGAACAACATTATTGGCCAAAAAATTAAGGCTTGGTTTGTAAACAAAGTTCATGAGCAAAACTACCACAAGCATGCACCCTTAACAATGACAATCTCTATTTGTATAAAGCATACTATCATGATTTCAGAATTGATGTGTGACATTTGTTAACAGTACTTTGCTCATCTATGAAAAACTACTTGCTTCATCATTTTCCTTGTATTCCAAAATCCAAGTGTCTAGTTCTATAAAGTTTCTTCTCAAAACAAATGAATTTCAACCAAAATGCTTAAATAACTTGTTACTGTAAGAGATGCTAACAGGAGTCCAAAGAGACCAGAAACATACATACTTTGATGATCTTTGGGTAATATGGTAGCTGAGAAGACGAGTAGCTCAACTTTATCAAAGACAAACTTCAAGACAAGATCCTTGTTAATGACTTCACCCAAAAGCTGATAAAGTTCTGTTGCAACCCTGCAATACAAAGGCAATTAGATTCTTGACTCAGTGTTATTAAGAAGATGCAAACAGTTGTACCTTGCACATCCTGGGAAGAAATATAGGCCTATACTGTCATCAGTTGGAAGCGCAGTCTTAAAACTATTTGGCCAAGCTTCAAGCCTTGGTAGCTTCTCCATGCAAAGATCTGGGGGTAATAGTTTTGAGACGTTAAACACCTTTTCACATGCTTTATTTGAGAGGTGTCCATACAAGGGACCATATTCTTCATTCCCAATACGAAAACATCCTCTGTTATTTATAAAACAAAAAAGAAAGAAAAGGTTAAGACACTAAGCTAAAAGATCATTCCAGTTTGATACCATAACAAATAGTGTAAAAGCACCCCCTGGTAATTATAAACCAATGATGAACACTACTCTGCAGCTCACTTCAAGACAATACTAACCTCCAAACACAATCAATGATGGGTTTTGCAGCAATCGGTTGGGTGCCATTTGTTTCTTCCTGCTGACAGCCAGATGTCTTTGTGCAAGCAAGCTGCATCCCATTCATGACTTCATGGGGAGCCCTTCTATCTGACGACGTTAGAACAGGTGCCTCTGATGGCAAAGAGGCTGACAGATCATTTGGTAGACTTGTGGCTTTGATGGATGCACTTTGTCCGTCACAATCAGACTGGAACTTTTGTTCTATTTCTTCGTCATCATCATCCAAAACCAATTTACGTCTTTTCGATTTCTGACCCTCTTTCTGTTCCAAAGAGGTGTGTCCGCAATCCTCGTCTTCAGTCTGCACCACATGTAGTAAACTCCTGGTAGGACCCCTCTTAAGTCCTTGAAGGGAAACTGTTTTAGCAGGAATAGGAATCTGTTGAGTGTGGTCCTCTGGTCCCCGAATACCATCAGAATAGCTGAGCTGTTTATCTACATCTTCCATATTGTCCATGTCTCTCCCAGCAAGAACCTTCTTTGTAGGAACTATCCTGGGAGATTCATTATTGCACTGCTCGCACAACCGATTGACTTCTTCATCCCTATGTGGAAGTTTGATTAGGCAATACCTGAAGAGATTTGACAAGCGATAGCATGTAAAAGTTGACAAAAACCAAAATAACTCCATTGAAAGACTGAAAACATATTTTCCAGGAAGGAGCTGGGCAGTGAAAAGACTGGAAATGTACCTGTGCTCAGGAGAGGCCCCACATTCACTACAGTGAACAAGGAGTTCTTGGAAACCAGTATCCCCACATGTTTGACAAACACTATCCTGCAATGAAAAAATAGCTCGTACAAATGGCATTCATTAAGGGAATAAGCAAACAAGAGCATTACATATAGTTGGTACGTAAGATATCACACTCTAGACAACTACCAACAAAATATCATCACAAGAGCATAGTACTGGCTTGATAAGCCACAACACATACCATGAAGTAAAGAATGTTATGATATGAACTTATGATTCTCCAAAGGTGATGCTGGTATCTTAAACTTGTACCCAAGCTTATTAAGGAGTGCAAGGCAGTGAGGGTCAAAAGGGCTTAGGAAGGGACCTCAAGGTAGGTAAGTTGAGACAAATTTGTGCTTTATAACCGAAACTGTGTTGTGGGCTTGTGGTTTCCTCCTTGTAATAACCCAGGTCTAAAATCGGAGTTTTAGATTTAACATGTGTAATCTAAATTAACAAATTGAAATTATATTTTACTTCTGGAGTTTGCATAAATCTAATTAAAATTTAGGCTACTAGGATAACAGATTTCTAAATGACAACTAGGAGTTATACATAGATGCATAGGGATATAATTGTATTCTGACCCTATTCAAATAATATAGTACACATATTAAAAGTACAACCAGTACCAAAAGGGCTAGGAAAGGGCCTCAATGTAGCGAATGGGGGAATCCAGACAAAAATTAGCGGTGTGTAGTAGGCAAGTTGAGACAAACTTGTACTTAATACTGGACTTGTGGTTTCTTGTAATAATCTAGGACTGAAATATGTACTTCCAGATTAGCATGTGGAATTTAAAATAATAAAAAAATAGGGTATCCCAGTGCCACAAGGCTCTTGTTTATGCTGGGTTTCGGAGGGTCAAGATGTACGCGACATTACTCTCATATAATATGAAGACACTAAGCCTTTCTTCGATATAATTCCTAGCTGCGGTAAATGATAACTAGGAATTATATATAGATGCAAAGAAATTCTACTATAAGTTTGCATCACACTCGTAGTCTAATAATATAGTACAATTATTAAATCTAATTACTCAATATTTTCAGAATTTTTCTGTAATTTCGTAAATTTATTTATGATTTATATACATGGTTAGTATGCGGAGTCATCCAAAAGGCAAAAACCAATAGGAAACCTGTTAGGATTGCTTTATCCTATAAATAGATCGCTTACAATCAGATCATCTTCATTATTCTCAAAAAGTTCTCTATGAATCAAAACCCTAACCGTACACTAGTATTTTTACTTCTCTCTTCCTTTCTCCATAAAGGACAAATCCAAACCCTAAACTATTGTTCTCCTTCTTCCTTCCCTTCATCACATATTCGAACCTGACTCGTGACCGCTTCTCTTCTAACAACACTACTGACCAGTCCAATCATCATCTTTCTCCCATGCATAACTGTACTGCCAACCCGACAAACCCATGCCATCGCTGAACTCCACCTATATCATTCTATCTCAACCCTTCGCAAATCCATCTACTCCACCACACCACCTATATCATTCTATCTCGACCCCTCGCAAATCCATCTACTCCACACCGTGGTCAATGCATAAACTCGAAACCCGCACCTGACCTCCACCATTGCAAAGCCAACCGATCCATTGCTGCAACAACAAGATTCCACCTTCCCTCACCAGCCAGAGGTGCTCGCCCACGTTGCCTCATTTTCTCATGTTCAACCCAACCCTCTGACAACCCTGAATCAACCCACGGCTCACAACGTTGACCACGAACCAGGAGCAACCCCGACTTGCCTCTACCGCCACCTAACCATCATCTCCACCCCTAGCCATGCCCCACTACTTGCCTGAACTCCACCCCGCCTACAACAAATTCTTCCTCAATAAACGGATGCAACCTGCCTTCCCACAATAAACGCGAACTCTGGCGTGGCACTCCAGCCTCCACTCCTTCCTCACCCTCAGTCCAGATCTGACCCCCTCCAATTCTACGATTCTGACCAGCTATGTGTTACCCATTAGTTCCAATATATAACACAGTTGGATTAATTTTATGTGGCAATCTATTAGTTTCAATACCACGATAGCAGTAGCCAGGTACTTTACCTGATCGAATGCCAAGTACTCTACATGATCAAGTCCAACTCAATCGACTAGAAACTTTTAACGGCATCAAATCAAAATGAATTATAGGAAATCCTAAATAATTGTATTAAGGGAGAATCATAAGTCAAGATACACAGCTAACAATGTGTCATGATTGATCATATTATGTGAGACTATAGTTGCATTCTTTAAAAACCTTTTATACAATTAACTCATTCTATCATGCGATATCCCTATTAGACCAGGGATATGGAATCAAGTCAAATACTTGTTCCTTCAATACTTATGTATCTCGGTCCTTGGTTTATGTCGCATCAATGAATAACAAAAACACACTCTAATTTCATCGCACATTGTGTAAAGAGTTTCTAGAGTAAGTTAACATATCAAATAGGATGCTCTCTTTCTATTTTCATCGCATAATGTGCAAAGAGTTCCTGGAGAGTAACTTTTCGGATCACATAAGACACTCTTTCAAATGCACAAGGGTGATAGATTCCTTATTGGCAATGCACAACCTTCATGAACAATTCACTACACACAATGACTACCCTTTTTGTCACAGATAACAATATAGCAAAATTCTAGTAGTATCATTAAGGGCCTGTTTGGTAAAACCGTGTGGGAAGATTTGGATTTGCACTTTCAATGATGGATTTCATGTAGGAATACATCTACTTTCTTGTCCTCCTAGTAGGGGACAAATGTGTTTGGTTGAGATAGGAAAGTGGAAAATGGGAAGTGGAAGATTAGACAAATGTGTTTGGTTGAGATAGAAAAGTAAAAAATGGAAGAGTATATTATAATAGTAATAAATTATAATTAATTCACATAACAATTTAATAAATTAAATAATTAGTTTGATAAAATTAAGATAATTAATTACTAACTAATTAAGAATTAAAATATTATATTTAAAATATTAATTAATTTTTTATTAGAAATTTGTTAGTTTAATAAATAATTAGCAACAAAAACTTAGTATTACTTGGATGTGGCAGCCGAATTTTTATTAATTGATATGTAATTAGAGGAAGATTCCAAAAATTAATCAAAAATTAACAAGTAATTAGTGTAACTTAAGAAAAATTAATAAGTAAAAATTTTCAAAGGAAAGTAATAAAAGATTAATTAATAAAAAATGATTAATTGTGATTAATTACTAAAAAAATTAAATATTTAATTACTATGTATTAATTAATTGCTAAAAATTTGTGATTAACTGATTACTATATATATATATATATATATATATATATATATATATATATATATATAAATTAATTATTTTAGTTTTTCGTCCACATCCAAGTCCTAAAACAGGACGTGGAATGGCTTCATAATGTGGGGGACAAGAACTTAGGCATGTCACACAATGGAACCCACTCCCCCATTCCCAAGCTTCACCAAACAAATGAATTGGAAATCCAACAGCCACTTCCATGATTCCATCACAAACACTCCTTTTCGGGCAAAAACCCGATTACCAAACAGTCCTTAAGGGTGAGCATTCGCTCAATTCGGTTCCACCGAACCGAAATTTATCAAAACCGAATATCAATCAAACTATTTTATTAATATTGAGAGTATTAATGGACTTTTAGTCCCACATTGAGTAGAATAGTAGAGAGAGGGATTAGTCTCCCATATATATATGTAGCCCAACATCAACAAAAAGACAAGTCAAGTATTCAACTAAAAATCTATTTGGTATCAGAGCAAGGTTCCCCTAACCCTAACCGCCTTCTCCACAACCACTTCCCTCCTTCTCCCCTCCGGTCCCCCGCCCGTCTCCACAGCCACACCCCTCCCTTCGCCCCCTCACAGCCAGCAACCCCCTTCTGCGCCGGCCTCCGCCCCCTCTCCATCTCCGCCAACGCGACCTTCTTCCTTCTCAATATTATATATATATAGTGCTACATTGGAATCGAGATTTTGGAAGGCAAACTTGTTTGCTGAAGCTTCTGAATTTCGATTACAACTTTTGGACCGACAGAGGGTAGACTGTAAAGTTTATCAGAAGCTCTGTTGGCCTTGTTCATTCATCTTCGTTGGAATCGAGATTTTGGAAGGCAAACTTGTTTGCTGAAGCTTCTGAATCTCGATTGAAACTTTTGGGCCGACAGAGGGTAGACTGCAAGTTTATCAGAAGCTCTGTCAGGCCATGCGGCCGCGCGTCGCAGCCATGCACGGGACATGAGCAGCGACTCACGAGGACACCGATGCCGCTGAAGGAAGAACAGTAGACGTGGAGAGGACAGCGATCAAAGGTGGAAACGATCTAGATCTACCACCGCCTTACTGGTGGAAGAGGAGAAGAAGAAGACGATGA
This sequence comes from Iris macrosiphon, assembly GCA_036927795.1. Taxonomy (NCBI): domain Eukaryota; kingdom Viridiplantae; phylum Streptophyta; class Magnoliopsida; order Asparagales; family Iridaceae; genus Iris; species Iris macrosiphon. The sequence continues at coordinate 151,902,522 of JAYESA010000017.1, read as the reverse complement.
AGACAATCTACGGCAAGCTGACGGCCAAAGAGATGAAGGCTTTGGTGGACGATCTTTTCTCCAGGAGGCTGACCGAGACTAGCTCCCATGCTGCACACGCAGATGTGGATCATTCCCCATACAAAATGGAGAAGTCGGAGAAACTAGAGATAAAGTTGGAGGGTACTTCCAACTACTTGAAATGGTCGTGTCAAGCGATGCAGACTCTGAAGGCAAGGGACTTGGTGGACTATGTGAATGGCCAAACCAAGGCACCTGAAGATCACTCCTCACGGGAGTTTGCTGTGTAAGAAATCGTCAACAATGTTGTAGCTGGATGGCTAACAGCCTCGTTGACCGACCAAGTGTCGGACAACGTGGAAGCGATGGAGGGTGTTGGTGACATTTGGATGACGCTGAGAGACATGTACTCAGGGACAGACAACCCTATGAGGGTCTTCCAACTACAGGATGAACTTGATAAGGTTGTCCAAGAAGATCACACCATTTTTTGAGTATGCGGCCCTGCTGAAGAAGTATTGGTCTGATCTCGACAACTATGATCCTATTGGCGTGGAGAATGAGCAAGTGGAACCAACATTTGCGAAACATTATCAGAAGTTCATGGAGTGTCTCGCGACAGAGAATGATGAAGTTCCTGAATGGGCTCAACCCAGCATTCGAGCAGAGGAGGAATGTCCTACTTGCACAACCCAGGCTGCCATTACTGGAGGAGGTCATAGCTGCTATGGCACAAGAAGAGGCACGATTGAAGCTGATACCTAGCACAATTAGCTCTCCGAAAAAAAAATCAGCTCTAGCAGTTTTTAACCCAAATCCTTCCGGAGGGGAAGGGTGCTACAACTGTGGAGACCTTGGACACTTCATCAGATTCTGTACGGAACCTCTGAGAGGCCAGTCCATCGACCGCGGACGCAACCGTGGAGGGCGTAGGGGTGGCAAAGGAGGCTAACCGGTAGCAGAGGTAATCATTCTGGAGGGCACAAGACAAACCTGGCAGAAGAGGAAAGTGAGAGTCAGTCATCCGGTATGACCCCTAGCGAGAGAGGAAAATGCTAGAGATGTGGAGAAGCATGAAGCTTGGAACAAGCGACAGTCGAGCCAACACCTCTGGGGCATCAACTCCAACTACCTCCGGGGGTAACATCACCTACTATGCTCATACAAGCACAGGTATACCTGCTCATGTCCTTGCATCTATCCACAGACCAGGTTGGATAATTGACTCTGGGCCATCCCGCCATGTCACGGATGCCCATAATGAGTTCCAAAATTACATTCACCTGACGATGCCTGAAAGCATTCAGACTGCTGATAGTACTGTTAGACCCATTGTGGGTAAATGCACAGTTGAATGCACCCCTTCCATGACCCTCACTGATGTCTTGTATGCTCCATCTTTTTTTGTTAATCTATTGTCCATTAGTGCCATTGTTCTTCAACTTAATTGTGTTGTTTCCTTTGACATTCCTAAGGTGCTTTTTCAAGAAAAGGGAACGGGAAGACGGTTGGGGACTGGCACTTGGTATAAGGGACTATGGTACTTGGACATGGGTGGACTAGACGCAGCACTGGCATCACTGGTGGAAAAAGCACAACCGGAGGGGCCGCGAAGAACTGTGGAAGCGGAATTATTACTTCAACATCAACGCATGAGACACTCTTCATTCAGTCTACTGAGTCGGGTGTATCCATCTATGTATCAAAAGGCTAATAAACAAAAGTTGGTTTGTGATGCTTGTGAGCTTGGAAAACATACCAGAAACTCTTATGTGAGTTCTGAAAATAGAAGTTTAGATGCTTTTGATATGATACACTCTAATGTGTGGAGACCTTGTCCTACAACTGTTGTTAATGGTTTTAAATGGTTTGTCACCTTTATTGACTGCTACACTTGTGTCACCTGGGTATACCTAATGAAGAGTAAGAATGATGTCTTTGCATGATTTCAAGATTTTCATCGCAGGGTTACAACACAGTACAGTGCTAAAGTGAAGATTTTGAGGTCTGAATGTCAAACAAAATACACCAACAAGGCTATTAAAGAGTACTTATCAGTCCATGGGATACAACATCAGACTTCATGTGCCTATACACCAGCACAGAATGGCGTGGCGGAGTGAAAGAACACACATGTTGGAAGTAGCACGGTCAATGATGTTTGTCATGAATATTCCTAAACACTTGTAGGGGCATGCCGTGTTGAAGGCTGCATATCTCATCAACATGATGCCCTCTCAGATGTTAGGATAGAAGATACCGTTTGAGATGCTTACAAGAGAGAATAAGTACATTGTTCCCCCAAAGGTATTTGGATGTGTATGCTTTGTGAAGGATAATAGGCCTGCGGTGGAAAAGTTGGACCCTTGGGCAGTGAAGTGCATCTTTGTTGGCTACTCAGGGACTCAGAAGGGATACTCTTGTTGGAGTCCGGTGGAGAGAAGGCTCTTTGTGAGCATGGACAATACATTCAGAGAGATGGAACCATACTACCACAATGGTTCAGGTGAAAGCTCCGCGTTTGGTGACACCTAACACAGGAGATGTTAGGAGTGAGGGGGAGATGGGCCCAAGCGTGATTGTCGGATCAGTTCCATGTCCAATGATGGAAGCTGGTCCAAGGGAACAAGGAGGAGAGCGAAAGTGATGAACATGCACATAATCAGAAGGAAGAAAGTGATGCTCCAGTACAGGGGAAGGAACAGTCTACAGAACAATCTACAGAGCTCCAAGACAGAGCTACAAGTCTACAGAAGGAGAAGCAGCAGTCCACTAATGTACCTATTGCCCCAACTGTGCCATGTCCCTCGCCTAATCCTGACCCAACTCTTGAAGATGCACCTCCAGCACCGGATCCCTCTGATTCTGATGCGGATCCCTCTTTATTCGGATGGATATAATCTCTCCTCTACTACCTCATATTCTCTTAAGGAGATCTTCTCGCAGTAATGCGGAAAGATCCCCTAATCGTTATGGTTATGAACATGACATTGTCCATTTTTTATCCTACTCTAATCTATCCCCTACTTATGGAGCATCCATTGCATCGTTAGATATTACCTCTTTGCCTAAGTGTTGGCAGGAAGCGAAGGAAGATCCATTGTAGAAAGCTGCAATGTTGGAGGAACTTGGGACACTCGAAAGAAATGGGACATCGGGAACTTGTTCCATTACCTAAAGGAAAGAGCTGTTGGATGCAAATGAGTCTTCATAGTAAAGGAGACGTCAGAAGAAAAGGTGGAGCAATACAAGGCAAGATTGGTTGCAAAGGGATTTACTCAGTCATATGGCATCGACTATGATGTGACATTTGTTCCAGTAGCAAAGATGAGCATTGTGAGAACCATGGTCTCTCTTGCAGATCACACGGTCTTCTTCCGACATACAAGAGGCCAGTCACCATATTTGCAATATATGTAGATGATATAGTGATCACAGGTGATGAGGAGGAGGAGATTACCCAGCTGAAGTCAAAACTTACCAAGGAATTTGAAGTAAATGACTTGGGAATGATGAGGTATTTTCTCGGAATCGAGGTGGCTCGAGGAAGAGATGGGATCGTCCTCTCTCAGAGGAAGTATGTACTAGACCTGCTCATAGAGACTGGTATGTCGGGATGTCTATCGACAGTCACTCAAATTGATCAGAAAAATAAGTTGGGTCAGAGACAGGAGAGCCGTTTAATCGTGAGACATATCAGAGACTTGTAGGCAGATTGATTTATCTAGACCACACTCGCCCTGATATCTCATTTGTTGTGTGTAGTGGGCCGCTATATGCATGATCCAAGGAAGGGTCACATGGATGCAGTTTTTCATATCTTGAGATATCTGAAGGGGACTCATGGAAGAGGACTATGGTTCGAAAAAAATGGACACCTGGATGTTGAGGGGTACTGCGATGCAGATTAGGCAAGCTGCATGGACGACAGAAGGTCTACCTCAAGGTACTGTGTCTTTGTGGGAGGTAACCTAGTCTCATGGAAAAGCAAGAAACAATATGTGGTAGCACGATCGACTGTTGAAGCAGAATATATAGCTATGGCTCTGGGGTGTCAGAGTTGTTGTGGGTAAGAGTGTTGCTGACAGAGTTGAAGCTGAACCAGAGAACACCATTGCGTCTTCTGAGTGACAGTCAAGATGCACTAAGTATAGCTAACAATCCAGATCAGCACGACATAACTAAGCACATCAAGATCGATCGGTTCTTCATCAAAGAGAAGCTAGAGAAAGAGATTAAAGCTCGATCATGTTCGCTCAGAAGAAGTTGCAGATTATCTTACTAAGGGTCTTAATTCATTGAGTCTTTCTAAACTATGTAACAAGATGGGGATGATTGATATCTATCTACCATTTTGAGGGGGAGTGTTGAGAGTATTAATGGGATTTTAGTCCCACATCGAGTAGAATAGTAGAGGGGTTAGCTTCTCCTATATATATGTAGCCCTACATCAATAAAAAGACAAGCAAGTATTCTACTAAAAATATATTATTGAAAATAGAACTATTTATTAGAAACCGAACTGAAGCAAAACGGTTCGGCTTTTCAGTTAATTCAGTTTTTGCATACTTGGTCGGGCTAAGGGTTAATTTGGTTTTGACAAACCCTTTGCATAATGGGCCGGATCTAGGATTGATAGTAAATTTTCACGAGAAAAATTCCCAGATTCACAAGAAAATTTGACACTTAAAAGTATAGATAAAATAACAAAATATACAAATGTAACAAAGCCAAATATATACAAATTTACAAATGTTAAACACAGCTACAAGCCTACACCACACATCAAAAATTCAAAAATTCCACTTTCAGAACATATAGATATTTACAAGACTGAAGGAAGATAATTAATTGTCATTCAATTTTCGGTTTGGGTCAGTTTTCAAAGCATGAAATCAAAATCTGAACCGAATAACCAAAACTTTCTATAGTCAAATCCGAAAATCAAACGTAAATTGGAAAATCAAACTGAATTGCTTATTTCGGGTCGAGGCGGCGCATTTTTCGATTTTTGACCGGGATATGCTCATAGTCCTAAGTATCATTGTGTAACTCAAGGTTATCGATATCAGAATCGGTATCGAACCATTCCTATGAGTATCGGTAGTATCGGCAATTTTGGATCGGAATATCAAATTTTTGGATAAAAAACAAAAAAATTATTAATAAATTGTAAACATTTTAGAACATATATTTTATACATTTGGATATAATTTTAGGTATTTACAGTGTTGTTTCTTAATAGTTTTGATTCTTATTAGTTTTGAAATTGAACGAAATAGTAGTCACCCTTGCCGATTGATTTACATGCGATAGATAAATTTTCTTCTTTTACATGCTTTTACGACCTTAGTATGCTTTTACAACCTTGTTGATTAGTCTTTTTCGTTCAATTTTCTTTGTCGAATTGACCGAAAAAGAAACTCCTAATTTCGATATCAATAGTATCGGATATCGATCAATACCAAAACCATATCGACATCGGCTATGTATCGGTATCGGCCAAAAAACCCAAATCCACCTATTTGTCTATTAATGTGAGTTGTCTTATATATAAAGACATTTATTTTCCAAGAATCTTGTAAAGTATCTCGAACTTCTTATTTCCTTTCCTACAGGTCTATCGATTAGTTGTAATGGGAAAATGTTTCATTCAACTATGGATAGTGTACCCCCATATTGTGAATTGCTCAGGAACTGGAGTAGCCGGCAATTACATAAACAAAAATATATTTCGACTTTTCTTAGACCTCTCTATCCTTTACATTTTACTTGCCTTCACTTCCGGTATAATCTTCTTAAATAACATTTCAATTGCCAATCAATTTCACAGCAACCCTATCCAAGCCTCTTGTGTAAGGTTATACTCTTCTTTTTCACTTTGCTCTCATCAACTAAATATGATATCATCATCAAACAATATACACAATAAAACCTATATAAGAATCAAATCTATAAGGAAAAACCACTTCAACAATCTATGATAATATGAGCAACATTTTTCTTATAAATAACATATAACATGAAAAATAAGCTATAATGTACCTAAATGACACTAAGTTCACTAACCATCCTGATATTTTCAATTGATCACGCTAGTATACTACCATCTTACATACCCTAAATACACATTTTCTAAACAAAAAAACATGCTTATTGGACACATCTTATTTGTATCGAAAACCTCATACTTACACACCAAACATATATATACACACACTTACCCTCTTTGGTTGGTTGAGCTTAAAATGCATGATAAAAAGGTAAGTCTTGTACCCACTACTCGGAGTACCCTCCTACCAAAAAATGTGTAGTTCGGTGGTTCGACCAAAAATGATATGCTTATGCACAAGACTACCCCTCTTCCTGAAAGCTTCGTGGTGGCGACTTGACTATTACTATATACACTTCACCATGCCTTCCGCATTCAAAATCCAAACTGAAGAAGGAGAAGTCAAATGCTCCTAGTTTCATTGGGTGGATATTAGGCCATGGCCAACTACCAAGGGCTTGGACCCTTCCTGCCACACTTCCAACCTTCGCCAACATTGTTCCACCAAATTAGAACAATCTTGCCTGTTCAAAGCCTTGTGGGAGATGGGAATTCCTAGATAGACACCATGGGTAATTGGCCCTCTTCGCCAACATTGTTCCACCAAATTAGAACAATCTTGCCTGTTCAAAGCCTTGTGGGAAATGGGAATTCCTAGAGGACCTAGATAGACACCATGGGTAATTGGCCCTCTTCTATCCCCCCCCCCCCCCCCCCCTACCCGGTCAACTAGCATCATTGGTTTTAGAATGACTCTTTTCTTGTTCATATCAACCTTAGCTTATAATTTGAGAAGGATGTTTATAAAATTAAAACAAGATGTAAGTAGAAGAGTGTTTCTCGAGCATTCTATGATCACAAGATACCGTTAAAGTTATTGAAAATTTACGTCGGAATAATATAGCAATACTTTATCAATCACAATGATGGCTTCTAAATACAAAATATCTAGAGAATGAGTTATCTTAACCCATCCCGCACCCTTAGTTATATATAAAGGCCGAGACAGAGAGAGGAAACCCTAAATTATTTCTATCGTGTCAAGCGGCGTACTCTTTCGTGTCCTCGCGTGTATAAACCCCAAAACTTCTCCAATCCACCAAAAAATCTACCCAGGCCACCCTAACACCCTTCCCTTCCATCCAAGTCTGTCCCCGACCCTCCACGTTGCTTGTGCACTTCGTGCAACGTCGTAACCAAGACACAAGGAGATGTGTCGTCAACTTCCCGCGTTCGCCAAGGAGAATCCAACGACTATTCTCACGATCCGTTTTCACGATGGCATTATGGAATAGCAAACTTTCAATGTGTCGAATTCCGCACGATCTCGACGATGTTTGTAACAACCCGCTCCGCTCAACGAGGAGAGACGATTCAAACGGCGCAAGTGCGACGACCTGCCCAGCTTAGCTCGGCGAGATGACTCACTTGATGCAAAAGAATTCGGACTTGGCCCTTCAGAAGTTAAGACTTAAACTTTTCAAAGGCATGCTCGGAGTCTCGCTCGGTCAATGCGAATAATCGCTAAGATGGATGATTCCGATGAACCTGTCTTTGCTTACCCTGCACACCTAATAACATGGACGAAATATGCTAGTCGCTAGACAAATCACCTGTTGCATGTTAATAAAATAATACAACGCACCTAGCTAAGGGAATAATCCCAACTTGTATTGCTTGGCATAGAACATGGAAATGGTAACTTGATTCTAGAGAGAGTCGTTTTCCTATGCAAGTCATGTTTTGGGTAAAGTAGAACCTCTATGCTAGCACATAGATTTTTCTTATACAGTCAAGTTATATATGCAATACTCATCTGCCCTGAATATGCTCATATCATGTTTCAATTGTAACTAGAATACATCCATCCTTAACTGTGCAACGAGTAAGAACATACTGGATAATACGATGACTAGAACATGCATACTATGCTATAAACTTATCCTGAATCACTTGAACAAGATAGACTATGATATGGAATGATAACTAATTTACTGAGTTTCATTATTGTTTTCCTATATTGCTTCAATGGATAATTGATGTTTCATTCTTGTTTCTCTGTATTGCTTCAATGGATAATTGGTGTTTCGTTATTGTTTTCTGGTATTGCTACAATAGATAATTGGTGTTTCATTATTGTTTCCGAGTACTGCTTTGATGGATAATTGAGTTTTAAAATGTCGCATTTGCGACTTAGACAACTTGTGCACAAAGTAATTGGATCCGCAAACGGTCGTTGGGACACCGGGACTAATTCGTCCTGGGCGGAACAAATTGATAGTCATTATAACGGATATGGTGGGGACGTGTAGTTGGACTCGCTACTACGCTGCTCGTGACGCCACGAACCCAGACTATAGTCCAAAAAGATGTATTAATAATATTTTCTGGACAGGGATGAACATGGTAAGTTTTGTGCATGTGGATGTATCGGCCGCAGGTAAAAGTTACAAACGGTGACACATTTGTTTCAAATGGTTTCATATGTATGTTCATAGATAAGAAGGCACGATACATCATATAGTTCATGCATAACCTGACTGATGCAAAGACACATTTCAAAACACTTAAGAGTTACACCTGCATTCGTCGATTCATTAAATTTTTACTTTGTTAACTTGATCTATCCTTGGGCAGGGAAGGACAAACGGTAAGTTGGTAAGTCACGCCATGTTACTCTTATATCGCACGACGCACCGCAACACGAGTTAGGCTTTATACCATTGCCATAAAACTAATCCTAAGACAAGACTAGAAAGACAACATAATAGATGTTGCACAGAACTTATATGAACGTGCTTGGATTTGTTGAGCGGACGAGAAGTCTCCCCACCAGTGCATTCAATGTACTGATAACCCACCAGGATTCTTTCAGGGTGCGGAAGTACCTCGTTCGGTGCGGAGTTTTCCTCGTGCGCGCTAAGGCGTGAAACGCTCTCTGGAGCCTTAGAACGTTGCGTACGGAGCTGAAACACCATATACATGACATAATGTATTGGAATATCGCCTATATATCATCCAATGTTGTAAGACGCTTGACACATTTTATTATTGTGAGAGAGAGCGTTTGAGCAAGTTGAAATCTCTAACATTATTTCTATATCAATAAAGAGTTGATTTCATTCCATACTTGTGTTTGTTCAATGTTTCTGCTATGACGACTCTGCGAACTAGTTATCAAACGGCCGTTTCGGAACTGGCCTTGCGCGGGAGCAACTTAGGTCCGCGCGGCATCACGCTCAAGCGAGGACGTTCCGGCCTTGTCGGGCCGGGGGCGTAACAACGTTTGGTGAATCAAAACGCATAGGAGCGGTCGCCGTGTCCTTGGTGTGTCCAACAACACGATTGACTTCTAGAGGTCTTATTTTCGCGCTGCGACCTCCGTTTGCCGATCACACTGATAGCTACTAAATATAAAATATCTAGAGAATGAGTTACCTCAATGTGAGAATATTATGATTGACAAGGACACTATATTTAAAGATGGAATAAGAAAAAAAATATCTGCTGGAGACGTTTGAAGGTAGCTAGAGTCAAGGATAAGATGAGAAATCGTCTAAGGTGATTTAGACATGCAAAGTAGACAATAAATTCCAATTAACTGGAGCTATGTGATATCAATCAAAGAAGGCGCTAAAACTAGGGGTAGGCCTGAAAGAACTTTAATTGGGTTATAACAAAGTACATTGTTTTATTATACAAAGATATTTCTTCGAGTCAGCTCTATTAAGGGTTATCTCTAGTTATCAACTCTATTAAGGGCCATCTTTGTATAATAAAACAATATACTTTGTTATAGACCCAATTAAAGTTTTCATTGATTCTTTTATAAAGAATTGGTGCTCCAAAGTCGGGAGGCTTGGAAAATGATGATCCTAACACTGATAATTGAAATAAAAAACCGATGGGTTAAGTTACAAATTCATCATAATATTTTAAAGTTGACTATAATTATGTTTGGTTGTTCATATGTCTACAAGTAAAAAAAACATACACTTCAAATTAGTGTCTTGTTTGAAATGTGTCGTCAAAGATATGGACATGTATTAGATGTGACAAATCTCTACGTATACTATAAGTGTCACTTCCCGTTCACGATATACGTATTTGGAACGTATTTTTATTTTAGCATTGTTGCATGTGCATGGAGACTAGACCCATTCTTTGGTTTAACCTGGTTCATTTTGTGGGTTGGTTCAAGTCATGAGAACCTTTGGTTCAACCCTCAACTCTACCATATATAAGCCAACTCCTCCTCTCTCTTCATTACTTCATTCTCTCTCTCTCTTGTGTTTTCTCTCCCCTTTCCATAGGCAAGTGCACCTCGCATAAAGTCGGGAGGCTTAGAAAATGATGATCCTAACACTGATAATTGAAATAAAAAACCGATGGGTTAAGTTACAAATTCATCATGATATTTTAAAGTTGACTATAATTATGTTTGGTTGTTCATGTCTACAAGTAAAAAAAACATACACTTCAAATTAGTGTCTTGTTTGAAATATGTCGTCAAAGATATGGACATGTATTAGATGTGACAAATCTCTACGTATACTATAAGTGTCACTTCCCGTTCACGATATACGTATTTGGAACGTATTTTTATTTTAGCATGGTTCCATGTGCATGGAGACTAGACCCATTCTTTGGTTTAACCTGGTTCATGGTTCATTTTGTGGGTTAGTTCAAGTCATGAGAAACTTTGGTTCAACCCTCAACTCTACCATATATAATAAGCCAACTCCTCTCTCTTCATTACTTCATTCTCTCTCTCGTGTTTTCTCTCCCCTTTCCACAGGCAAGTGCACCTCGCATGAGAAATGGAGAAACCCTCCATATTATTGTTCCATTATGTTTGTTATGTGTTTCTAAGCATTTTTAGAACTTTGAGTTTTCTGTTTTGATGGGTGGTTTTGAGTAGATCTCTATTTCTAACTTAGGATTTTTATGGATTTTATGAGTTTTTCTCGGTTTTGATATATTAAACATGTCTTTGAAAACCAATTTTTGCTACATGATAGAGCTTTCAATTTAGAACGTTTTGGCTTTTGGTTCACTCGATTTGGACTTAAAATGAGGATTCTATTGACAAAACAAGATTTTAGTTTTTTTGGAGTTTTCGCCATGGCCGAACTTGCTGTTGGAGAAGATGAAGTCTTCATGCGTCCGAGAGTGCTAAGCGGCCTAAGAGGGACTATGCGGCCTGAGCTTTCGCCGCATACTGACCAGTATACGTCCATCTTGTTGAATGCATAATTGCCATCACAGTATTCTGGAGCTTATCCTTGAACTCCTTATGTGTTCACTCGCTGAACGAATGAGAATTTCGCTGTCCAAAGGACCTCCATGAGGCATCGACTCATATGCGGCACCGACACTTATGCGGCATTGGAGAGTATGCGGCCACCGTTTCCTTGAATGCATGACTCCGAACTGGCATATATTTCTTGATAATTCTTTTCTCCCTGACACACTTTATAGCTTGTCACATCAATAACTTTACGTCACATCACTGACACTTCATTTATTGGTCGTCACTTCAACACATATCCCAAGGAGTAGACTTTAACCCTGAGCATGCGACCTGACTTCATATGCAGCCAAGTGGTTCATACGTCCCTGACTTCATATGCGGTCAGGACTTGTCATGCGCCCCTGACTACATGTGCGACATAGTCATATGCGGCCCTGATTTCACATGCGGCCTAGATCGTATGCGACATGGACTTCCAATGTGGCCTAGGAACCCATGCAGCCTTGCTTGTTTTGATTGAATGTTTTCTTGTTCTTCGTGACCCAATGTATAATTGGTAATTGGACTCGAATATTGTATACGTGCTGATACCACTATTGCCTGATAATTGTCCATGATTAATGTGCGCCGAGGTGCGACACATCGTGTCACGTGTTAAGTGATTATATTTGAGTTGTATATCGAGAATGTCTCCAAATTCCTGAACGCATGATCTTTTATATATATATATATATATATATATATATATATATATATATATATATATTGTTTTTCCAGCACGGACATAATAAGCGAGTCAACTACCAAAATGTGGCTAGGATATTGATTGACTGAATGTTGCATACACGCTCGGTTGAATCCAGATTTGACTTCCATGGATTCGTATCTAGCGTGACCGTACTTTGTACGACATCTTAAGAAAAATCCTCATGTGACGACGCCTTGAGATTTCGAACAAAACATAGGGCTAATTTGGTAACTAAAAGTGGTACTAATATTGGAGGGAACGGTACACCGAGATCATGCCAACGAACATTTCCACAGAGATTCATTCTAAGTACGCTGTAGGCTGGCCACCACATATACTATATATCATCTGCCTTAGTGGAGTGGAGTATCTGACATATTATTATGTCGAGCCACTGTTTCACTATAGGAACACTGGAACCGCTAATACCGTATTTTTAGCGCAGTAGCCCTACGAAAAACTGGTGCATCTCGTGAATACATGTTTTATTCATCTATTGGTTCGGTTAGCTCATGTTCGACACTGGCGTGATCTGAGGATACTTATTATGCATTATTTCTGAGATAACCTCAGACTCCACAATTAGCAAGCCGTATAAGTGATTGGCCGATATAAGAAAACGGACTTGGTTGTTATTGTATTACTCGGTTAGTAGCCTAGGGAGATGGACTATCACAGTGCGATGGTTCAACCATTATCCTTGTTTGGGTGTAGGATTGGATCTTTGTGCTAGGATATGCCATTGACCTAAGTTACGTCACTGAACCTACGTATTATTATATATATTTTTTCCTTGGGCATTTGTTTCTCCATTTCGTGCTTCTTTTGTGGTACTTGCTATTTGGGATCTAACTCCACTGGTTTTGCGTGGCCAGGTTTTGAGACAGCACCCGAGGATCCAGCGTACTTTCCCCCAGCTCATGGCGCGTACAAGGAACATAGTCGCAGGAGATAGCGAGTGGGTTTTCTTCTTCCCTGCTCATCATTGTGCATTTACTTTTTTTGGGCATTTAGTCACCGACACCTGTTAGCCGGCTCGTCTGGACATTAGTCTCCTTACATGATTGTATTAAATCAGACTGCAGTTGATCACTGTCATGTACTTTTGTTACTCTTACAGCTTCTTATTTTGCACAGCTGATCTCCAGAACATTTTGAGAAAGTGTTTGTGACGCCTTATTACTTTATCATATATGCTCTATGCTTATTATTTCTTGTTTGAATGATTGAGACATAGAAATTCTTGACCCTAGTTGACTCGATTGTAGCATGCACCCCCTTGTCTTATACAGTCGTGATCGTCGTACGACGTATAGCACCTTGTACAGGGTAGCTGACCATGTCCGTCTCTGTATTAAAGTACGAGGGCGTGACAAGATTTTAGTGGTGGCCCATGCAGGTTTGTTCTTCAGACTTGTGGGGTATTGTGGTCATAGGAGTCTCAATCAAACATGATCCTTCTTGAAATTCTAAATTCATCATCTTCGATACTCAGCTTGAATTTTCCCAAGTTTCTTATTTTGCACAGCTGGTCTCCAGAACATTTTGAGAAAGCGTTTGGAAAGTCTTATTGCTTTATCATATATACTCTATGCTTATTGTTTCTTGTTTGAATGATTGAGACATAGAAGTTCTTGACCCTAGGAGACTTGATTGTAGCATGCACCCCCTTGTCTTACACAACCGTGACCGTCGTACGACGTATAGCACCTTGTACGGGATAGCTGGTTATGTTTGTCTCCGTAATACGGTATTGGAGCGTGACAAGGTTTTAGTGGTGGCCCATGCAGGTCTGTTCTTCAGACTTTTAGGGTGTTGTGGTCATATAAGTCTCAATCAAACATGATCCTTCTTGAAATTCTAAATTCGTCCTCTTCGATACTCGGCTTTCATTTTCCCAGATTTGTTGCTTCTTTGTTCCTTCTCGTCATGTACTTGATATTTCTTGTGCTCTTCTTTAGGGCTTCCTCGTCATGTACTTGATGTTTCTTGTGCTCTTCTTTAGGGCTTCTCCTTCCCCCGATGCTGCAGCAACAAGAGAGACAGAGTTGCCAGTGGAACGAGACCTGTGGAACCCTAGCCAAGGATCCGAGTTGAGCCCACGATAAATAGGACAGAGCAACAGGCTCCAGGTGTTCCCCTACCTCTTGTAGTGCCGGCAATACTGGATACCCCCGACCTTGCTAGAGATTATCCGTGGATTGTTGGCTGTCCAACAACACCAGATGGTGGTGCAACAACAATAACAACAACAGCAGCAATATCAGCAACAACAGCTCCAGCAGCAGGAACAGAATGTCATGTTGAACCAAGGGTTACAGACGGCCCTGGAACGAGGCGGGAGAACAGATTCTTGGACTTCTGCTAGATTTTGCAGACTGAACCCCAGATATTTCGATGGCACGGAGGACGCAATCACGGCAGACGATTGGCGTCAGGACATTGAGATAATTCTGACAGCAGCTAAAGTTTCGGCCGAGGAACAGGTTGACCTGGTTCGCCTATAACTCCAGGATCTTGCAAGAGATTCGTGGGCCACGATGGAGGTAGGATTGAGGCGTCCTATTTCATGGGATAACTTCAGGACCCAGTTCAGGGCGAAGTACTTTGGGATTGTGGCTCAATGTGAGTTGCAGCAAAGGTTCGTTAACCTCAAGCAAGCTGGAAGGACACTAGACGGCTACGCGGCGGAGTTTTGCCAACTAAGCAGATTTGTTCCAACCATGGTAGCGACAGAGTTGGGGAGAGCAATAAGGTTCCAGCAGGGACTTCACTTAGAGATCTTACACATGGTAGAGGTGCACGACTACCGGACCTTCGAGGCGGTATTGATAGCAGCCAAGAGGGTTGAGCTTACTTCCCAAATGATGGCATCAAGAATAGTAGATGGAAGAGGCCTCATGGACAGAGCAATGAGGGGGGACCAGTATTGCGAACGTCAGCACCATTCCCTAGCATTCGCATCCATGACGTGACACAGAGGAGGCCAGTGACCTCAACAGTGATGGCACCAACTCGGCAACAGCAGCCGAGGCAGCAACAGCAGCAGCAATGACGGAGAGCGTCGATAGGTTGTGCCTACTGTGGCAGAGGAGGTCATACCCGGGATGTTTGTCGGGCAGCTAATAGACTATGTTTGAGATGTGGGAGCCATGAACACAAGGTTACCACATTCCCGTTGATACATAGGCCAGGAGGGCCAGTACAACAGTTTCCTGCGTTGCCAGCTCCAAGGGCAGTACAGCAAGGATGACCAGCAGCAGCAGTACGACCTTTAGCTTAGTGTCCATTGCCAACGCATGTAACACCCCGTTCCGCTCAAGCGGACTGCCGATTCAAACGACAAAAGTGCAATGTCCCGACCCGCTTTGCTCAGGCGAGAATACTCGTTTGAGACAAAGGATATCCAGACTTGTCCCTACAAAAGTTCGGCTTAGGCTTTCAGAGGCTCGCTTGACGTATCGCTCAACCGAGGCGAATCATCGCTAAGGTGGGTAGCTACGGTGAACTTGTCTTTGCTTAGCCAGCACACATAAAATGTGGAACGATACATGCTAGTCGCTAGGTGAATCACCCCTTGCATGCTAATAAGAATACAACGCACCTAGCTAAGGGAATAATCCCAACTTGTATTGCTTGTGCTAGAACATGGAAATGAAATAATGTTTATATTCAGACCCTGCTATGCCTCGATAGAACGATATGTATATGCTTTTCTTAGTGCACTGTTCACATGTTCTACACTGCACGACCCTAGATCATGTCGCTCGGGAAGCCCCTTACGGTTTCACCTCTTGGCTTACCTTCGGGCCCGAGCCAATGTGATTACTTGTGTTCCTTAGAAATGCATGCTTGCCTGCTTATAAATGTTTAACATTATCCATATCGTACATACATCCTAGTTAGCCAGGAGACTATCAAATAGCTCTTCTGTGCAATTGAACCTACAAGTATCCGGGACCGTTAGATCACCAAGGCAATCCCCGAACCAGGGGCATGCATCAAGGCAAGAGAATATTGAACGAGAATTACACTTGAATGATAATGCCAAGTTTGCATCTGAACGAGGATCGTGTCAAGTAAAGAAAGAATCTCAGCTCGTGGAGCAAATGCTCGTTCAGAATAAGATTAAGATTCATGATTATCATGTCAAGCTATGGAAAAATGATAGACCCTGACCTGCATTGTCGCGGACAACTTGTGCACAAGGTTTTATGAGTTCCGCGGACGGTCGCCGGGGCACTGGAACCGATCCGATCCGGACGGAATGTATGAGTGGTCGTATGTTATGTGACGGAGTGTTCTGCAGCGGGGCTCGCCACCTGCGTTGCACAGCACTTTTAGTCTCGAGACCACGAACCGTCCATTTTGGCTATGCCAGCGACTTATGTCATATAGATAAGTCATCCTCGCTTAGCGGCTATCCGCGTGCAAGTCATTGCATCGCATTGAAAATAACTGTGCACCTGGGATATAGTCTCGTTTAATAACACAGTATTTGCATATGTTATTGCCCCTGAATATTTAAACCTGCTCGTGCTTAAATTAACATTTGTTTGCCTTGGACAGGGAAGGACAAGTGGTAAGTTGGTAAGTCTCGCCGTGTTTCCTCTTATATCGCACGGCGCACTGCCACACGAGTTAGGTTATTCAATATGCCATGAAACTGATCCTAAGGCAACTAGAAAGACAACATAATAGTTGGTGCACGAAACCTATATTACGTGTTTGGTTTTGTCGAGCGGACGAGTAGCCTCCCCACCAGTGCATTCAATGTACTGATAATCCACCGGTTCGTTTGCAGGGTGCGGGAGAACCTCGTTCGGTGCGGATGCCTCCTTCGTGCGTGCTAAGGCCAGGAGTTCACTCTGAAGCCTTGGAGCGTTGCGATCCGGAACAGAAGCACATATACAAGACAATGTTGGAACATCATCTGAACATCGCCTGAACATCGCCTGTACAATCATTCCACAATTGTAGCCACTTGACACGCTTTTACTGTTTCAGAGAGAGAGATCTGAGCGAATTGTAATCTCGGCCAAGCGTCGCCTGTAACGCTTGTTTATATCTCAATAAAAGAGCTTGTTTTACTTCAACTTGTGTTATTCAATGCTTCCGCTATTGTCGACTCAGTGAACTTGTTACCAAATCGCCTATGCGTTTATGATTCCGCTGCACTCGAACAATCTGTGCGACTCTGTGACTTAGAATTCTTACCGCCAGCCAATAAACCACGGCCTTGCACGGGCGTGGCTCACGCTCGTACGGCATCACGCCCGGATGGGTCAAAGCGATCGTTCCGCGGGAGCGCTGACGCGGTGATTCTCGCCTAGCGGGGACGGCCGATTTAGCCTGCGGGAGATCGGGACGTGACAACGCAAGCCCAGCTTTATAGACAGAAACAACAGCAGAATCAGCAGGGACCGCAACCACGGCAGCAAGGAAGACAAACGCAGGGAGCTCGACAAGGCCAAGGGCAGACACCTTGTCTTTGGAGGAAACTATAGCGTCGGGCGACGTAGTGGCAGGTAACATTTTCGCTACAACATTTTCTGCCATAGCATTAATTGATTCTGGAGCTTCGCACTCATTTATATCTGCAAAATATGCGACACGTATTGGATTGAAGTTTGAGGCATTGCCAGAGAGGCTGAATATACTCACTAGCAATGGGATCGTAGAAGTTAGTAGGGTGTGCCCAGCATGTCCAGTCGTAGTATGTGAGCATTTATTACCTGCAAAGTTGATCGAGTTCCCTATGGGTAACTTTGACGTTATCTTAGGAATGGACTGGTTGAGCGACAGTCATACAACGATAGACTGTCGTGAGGGTAGAGTGTTGTTTAGAATTCCTGATCTAGAGGAGTTTGTCCTTGGCAGAATAGCAAGAGACCACCATAAGGGAGGAGTCGCAACAGTAGCAAAGGAAGAAGACCCGCTGCCCAAGATAGTTAAAGAGTTCATGGACGTCTTTCCCCACGATCTTCCCGGATTACCCCCAGTTAAAGCAGTAGAGTTCTGTATAGAGTTGATGCCGGAAGCAGAACCAGTATCCCAGAAAGTGTACCCTATGTCACCATCAGAGCTTGATCAGTTATATCGACACGTGGAAGAACTGAAGGCGAAGAAGTTTATTCGGACCAGTGGATCACCGTGGGGAGCACCAGCGATATTGGTGAAGAAGAAGGATGGATTGAAGCGGTTGTGTATGGATTACAGGAAGTAGAAGAAGAAGAAGAAGAAGAAGAAGAAGGATGTTGGTGAAGAAGAAGAAGAAGGATGTTTCTCAACTTAGGAAGTACGTGTACGACCCGAGTCATGTGGTAGATCTTGATCAACTGGAGCTTAAGACAGACTTGACATATGTCGAACAACCTGTGCAAAATTTGGATCGTAAGGAAAAGCTGCTTCGAAGTCGTTCGGTTCCTCTTGTGCGCGTGTTTTGGCAAAACCATTCGGTCGAAGAATCTACTTGGGAGCTTGAATCTGAGATGAGGGAAAGGTTCCCTTCATTGTTTCCTAGTGGTAGGTTCTATTCCTAAGTTTCGTGGACGAAACTTCCAATTAGTTGGTTAGGATGTGGTGCCCCGTTCCCCCTATTCGGGGAACGCGGCTAAGAAATACAAGACGGTATCGTTCGATAGGGATAGATTGAATCAAGAACTCATCATCGTTATGGATTTGCTTCTTCAGAATCGATTTCCATATTCAGTGGACCGTGCCTCCAGGATCGACTTAGCAGCAAAGTCAGGAGGGACCTTTCCGCTGCAAGTTTTTCTTGCCTCAGTTTTCGCTGTCGCTTTGTTGCTTTCGTGCTTTGAGTTGGTTTTCGGATTTGTTGCGTTTTCTTGAACGGTTTCGATAGATTTCATTGTTTTCGTTCGTTGAACTGCACTTAAATTCCGAGATTGGAAAGAGTGGAAGAGGTATTAATCAGCTGTTTGTGGCAATGCAGGTGACGAGCAGTAGGCGATGCGCGAGCGGAGTCCTGAAGCACCTCTTTCCTGCATTTCCCCAGCCAACTTGTGAGTGGCTTATATTCGATTCAGTTGGCCCTTCTTCCAAGTCTTCACATCTAAAATCTTGTATTCTTGCTTGCCCCAATCAAACGATACCAAGTAATAACTAAAAGATGTCAAGATAAAAAGAATAGACTTGAATTATTATGCTTGTCAATCAACTTGTGAACGGTTACTTACTTGCATGCTTGTTTGTTTGGAATGTTCATCATATGCATAAATACAAGTTAGAATGTATTCTTCTTCTTTAAATTGTGCTATGTATAGAACTTATCCTGCAATGCAATAAACTGAACAGAGAGACTGTGCAAAAATAGATCTTGCCCTGTTATTGTCCTGTGCCTGACATTGCCCCGAATTGCCTCAATTGCTAACTTAGTGTACTACGCTTGATCACGGACAACTTATGCACAAGGTCTTAGTTCCTGCGGGCGATCGCTGGGGCACTGGCATCGATCCGATCCGGACGGAACTCTCCTGTTTAGTTATCCTGTGCAAGGACGAAATGGCGTGCAACGCATCCTGTGCTCTCGCTGCATACCATCCTCGTCAGCGACTAAAATTGGTCCTTTATGGTATACGCCAATGACCCCCTCGTATATTTAGACCTGTTGCAAGCTAACTTGTGTCTTCGTGGCAGGGAAGAACATGGTAAGTATTGTGCAGGTGGTTCAGATGGGTAGGTAAAAGTCACCGAACGGTGGCAAGTTCATTTCAGTAAATTTCTATATACTGCTTGCTTGTAAAATGAACTAAGGCAAGATAGAAAAACCTATGCATGCTTCATCTAAACAACGTGTTGATTGGTATAGTTGGGTTAGCTCGCCTTCACCAGTACATTTCGATGTACTGACCCTCGTTGAAACAGGTTCCCCGCACTAAGGAGATCCGATCGAGGAGCTGAAGTCACTGTCCAATCCAGTCCAGCTGTAGGCGCGTCCAGTTTGTGCCATCTTTTGAAGCATTTTGAAGCTAGGAGCTAGCAACCCAAACTCAATGCAGCTCCGTGGAAAAGCCATCATCCCGCCTAGAGGTCTTTATATTTTGAAGTTCTAGTAAAGGGATGTAATGTACATGACAACTATCTCATTTTGTGTCAACTTTTGTAAGTCCGTGCGGCAACCTTATGACTCGTTCAAGAGTTTGTAATAGATGTTCATTATCAATAAAGAGAACTTTTCCATGTTTCAACTTATTGTTTCAATTTATCTGCGTACTCTGAATATGTGCTCGCTATGCAAAATACCTTAGCCTTGTGCGGTGCGCAACCTAGGCCCGCACGGCGTCACGCCCGGGGGACGACTATTGATTCCACGGAATCGGGGCGTGACATTGGATGCGTTTTGATGCAACAATGAAGAATGATAGTGTATGCTTCTCAGCAGCTCAGAGATCACGAGAAGAACTATCCAACTCACGATTTGGAGCTTAGCAGCAATAGTGTTTGCACTTAAGCTATGGAGGCACTACTTATATAGCGATCGAGTAGAAATATTCACGGATCATAAGAGTTCGAAGTATGTGTTCACGCAGAAGGACATGAATATGAGACAGAGAATGTGGCTAGAGTTGTTGAAAGACTATAACGTGGAACTTCAGTACCATCCAGGCAAGGCTAATGTAGTAGCTGATACACTTAGAAGAAGAGGTGACAAATTTATGTTTACTCAGAAGCACATTCTAGAGGACTTATGAGAGATGGGTATCGAGATAGTACTTTCACAGAGTACAAGAGTTCAGGCTAGCCTTCAGATTCAGTCAACTTTGATAGATAGAATCAAGCTAGCGCAGGCAGAGGACCCGAAGATTCAAAAGCTACGAGAAGAATGTGAGTCAGGTCTTCGGAAGGAGTTGACAATACATGCGTATGGAATGCTAAGGTTTGGGAATCGTCAATGCGTACCAAACGGGGATATTCGGCAAGAAGTTATGACTGAAGCACACAGTTCCCAGTATTTCATTCATCCGGGAGGCACGAAAATGTATCAAGATATCAAGCAATACTTTTGGTGGAACGGAATGAAGAAGAAAATAGCACGCTTCGTATCGTGATGTCTAATATGTCAGCAAGTGAAGGCAGAACAACAGAGACCGGCATGATTATTGCAGTCGCTTCCTATTCCAGAGTGGAAGTATGAACACATCATGATGGACTTTGTGACTGGTTTACCAAGATCACCGACCGGTCGAGATGCAGTTTGGATGATAGTAGATCGTCTCACAAAAGTAGCTTTCTTCATTTTAGAGTAGGGCGGTCTATAGAACAATTGGCCGAAATATATATACGACAGATAGTGAGATAATACGGTGTCCCAGTAAGTATCGTGTCAGATCGAGACACTCGGTTCACTTCATATTTTTGGAAAAGTTTGCATCAGAGTTTGGACACCAAGTTAAGATTCAGCACAGTTTATCACCCCCAGACAGACGGACAATCAGAGAGAACCATCCAGACCCTAGAGGATATGCTACGAGCATATACCTTAGATCTTGGTGGATCTTGGGAGAATCACCTTCACTTGGTAGAATTCTCGTATAACAATAGTTATCAGGCCAGTATTCAGATGGAACCTTTCGAAACACTGTACAGCAGAAAATGTAGGTCATCGTTGGCTTGAGACGACATTGGTGAGCGAAAGATGCTAGGCCCTGAAATAATTACGCAGACAGTAGAGGTTGTCAAGCATATTAGAGAGCAACTTCGGATTGCACAAGAAAGGCATCGTCATTGGGCAGATCAGCATCGTAGGTCGCGTGTTCTTGCGGATTTCGCCTACCCGTGGAGTCATAAGATTCGGGGTTCGCGGAAAGCTTAGTCCACGATACGTAGGTCCGTTCGATATTTTCGAGTGGATAGCCGATGTTGCTTATCGTCTTGCCCTTCCACCTTCGCTATGTGAGGTGCACAATGTATTTCATGTGTCTCAGTTACGTAGGTATGTTCCGGATCCGAGTCATATTCTCGATCACTCTGAATTAGTCGTTGGTACCGACTTATCTTACGAGGAGCAACCCGTATCCATATTGGACCCGTATCCATATTGGACCAAAGGAAGAAGGTGCTCAAGAACCGGACTATTTCCCTTGTCCGGGTTGCTTGGGGCATCACTCTCTAAGGGAATCGACGTAGGAGCGCGAGGACAATATTCGATCCCGGTACCCACACATATTCAATTCAGAAGGTATATTCTTTCTTACCCCTTCATATCTCGGATTCTGTGATCAGGTGATCACCTATATGTTATGATGATATTGCTTGCATGTGTAGGATTCTGTGATCAGGTGATCACCTATATGTTATGATGATATTGCTTGCATGTGTAGTTGTTAGTAGATTTGTATTGTGCTTGTCCTGACTTTTCTAGCTTACTTGGATTCGAATTCCGAGTACGGAATTTTTCTAAGGTGGATAGAGATGTCACCCCCCCCCCTCTCGTTCACGATATACGTATTTGGAACATATTTTTATTTTAGCATGGTTGCATTTGCATAGAGACTAGACCCATTCTTTGGTTTAACCTGCTTCATAGTTCATTTTGTGGGTTGGTTCAAGTCATGAGAACCTTTGGTTCAACCCTCAACCCTACTATATATAAGCCAACATCTCCTCTTTTCATTACTTCATTCTCTTTCTCTCTCGTGTTTTCTCTCCTCTTTCCATAGGCAAGTGCACCTTGCATGAGAAATGGAGAAACCCTCCATAGTATTGCTCCATTATGTTTGTTATGTGTTTCTAAGCATTTTTAGAACTTATGAGTTTTCTGTTTTGATGGGTGGTTTTGAGTAGATCTACATTTCTAATTATGGATTTTATGAGTTTTTCTTGGTTTTGATCTATTAAACATGTGTCTTTGAAAACCAGTTTTTGCTACATGATAGAGTTTTCAATTTAGAACGTTTTGGCTTTTGGTTCACTCGATTTGGACTTAAAATGAGGATTCTATGGACAAAACAAGATTTCAGTTTTTTAGGAGTTTTCGCTATGGCCGAACCTGCTATTTGGAGAAGAAGTCTTCATGCGGCCAACGAGTTATGCGGACGAGAGTGCTATGCGGCCTGAGAGGGCTATGTGGCCTGAGCTTTCGCCGCATACTGACCAGTATGCGTCCATCTTGTTGGATACATAACTGCCATCACACAAGTGTTCTGAAGGTTATCCTTGAACTCCTTGTGTGTTCACTCGCTGAACGAATAAGAAATTCGCTAAGTCCCAAAGACCTCCATGCGGCACCGACTCATATGTGGCACCGACACTTATGCGACATTGGAGTATGCGGCCACCATTTCCTTGGACGCATGATTCCGGACCGTGGCACATATTTCTTGATAATTGTCTTCTCTCTGACACACTTTATGGCTTGTCACATCAATAACTTATGTCACATCACTGACACTTTATTTATTGGCCATCACTTCAACACTTATCCCAAGGAGTAGACTTTAACCCTGAGCATGCGGCCTGACTTCATATGCGGCCAGGACTTGTCATGCGGCCCAAATTGCATGTGCGACCTAGAGTTATATGCGGCCCTGACTTCACATGCGGCCTAGAGTCGTATGCGGCATGGACTTCCCATGCGGCCTAGGGACCCATGCGGCCTTGCTTGTTTTGATTGAATGTTTTATTGTTCTTCGTGACCCAATGTATAATTGGTAATTGGACTCGATTACTGTATCCGTGCTGATACCACCATTGCCTGATAATTGTCCATGATTAATGTGCGCCGAGGTACGACACATCGTGTCACGTGTTAAGTGATTATATTTGGGTTGTGCATCGAGAATGTCTCCAAATTCCTGAACACGTGATATTATATATATATATATATATATATATACACTTTTTTCAGTACGGGCATAATAAGCGAGTCAACTACCAAAGCGTGGCTAGGATATTGATTGACTGAATGTTGCATACACACTCAGGTAAATCCAGATTTGACTTCCATGGATTCGTATCTAGCGTGCCCGTACTTTGTACGACATCTTAAGAGAAATCCTCATGTGACCACGTCTTGAGATTTCGAACACAACATAGGCTAATTAGGTAACTAAAAGTGGTAGTAACATTGGAGGAAACGGTACCCCGAGATCATGCCAACGAACATTCCCACAGAGATTCATTCTAAGTGTGCTCTGGGCTGACCACCACAGATACTATATATCATTTGTCTTAGTGGAGTGCAGTATATGACATATTATTATGCCGAGCCACTGTTTCACTATAGGAACACTGGAACCGCTAATACCGTGTTTTTAGCACAGTGGCCCTACGAAAAACTGGTGCATCTCGTGAATACCTATTTTATTCATCTATTGGTTCGGTTAGCTCATGTTCGGCACTGACGTGATATGAGGATAACGTGATCTGAGGATACTTATTATGCATTATTTCTGAGATAACCTCAGACTCCACAATTAGCAAGCCATACAAGTGATTGGTCGATATAACAAAACGGACTTGGTTGTGATTGTATTACTCGGTTAGTAGCCTAGGGAGATGGACTACCACAGTGCGATGGTTCAACCCGTATCCTTGTTTGGTTGTAAGGTTGGACCTTTGTGCTAGGATATGTCATGGACCTAAGTTACGACACTGAACCTATATATTATTATTATTTTTCTTGGGCCTTTGTTTCTCCTCGTGCTTCATTTGTGGTACTTGCTATTTGGGGTCTAACCCCACTGGTTTTGCATGACCAGGTTTTGAGCCAGCACCCGAGGATCCAGCGTACTTTCCCCCAACTTATGGCACGTACCAGGAACATGGTCGCAGGGGATAGCCAGTGAATTTTCTTCTTCCCTGCTAATCATTGTGCATTTACTTCTTTTGGGCGTTTAGCCACCGGCACCTGTTAGCCGGCTCGTCTGGACATTAGTCTCCTTACATGATTGTATTAAATCAGACTGCAGCTGATCACTGTCATGTACTTTTGTTACTCTTCCGGCTTCTTATTTTGCACAGCTGGTCTCCAGAACATTTTGAAAAAACGTTTGGAACGCCTTATTGCTTTATCATATATGCTCTATGCTTATTGTTTCTTGTTTGAATGATTGAGACATAGAAGTTCTTGACCCTAGAATACTTGATTGTAGCATGCACCCCCTTGTCTTATACAACCGTGACCGTCGTACGACGTATAGCACCTTGTACGGGATAGCTGGCCATTTTCGTCTCCGTATTACGGTACTGGGGCATGACAATAAGCTACGTTGTATAAACCAAGGTTCAAAGTATCGGTTGATACATATCATTATCGGCCGGATCGGTATTAGGGATGTCCGATTCGATACTCATAAAAAATATTAGTATCGACCAAGACAGTCGAAATTTATTGTATCGATATGTACCGACCGATAAATAACTGATACAGATCGATACCGACCGATACGGACAGATACAGACCTAAATTGGACGATTCCAAAAAAATTCAAAATCAAAAAGCATATAGAAATTTTGTTAGATAATCAAAATCAAGGTGGGGAGACAAACCCCTTTCTCCGCAGCCAGCAAAACCCTCTCAGTCGACGTCGCCTCCGCCACCGCCTAACTAGTACGTATGAATACTTATTCTATTAAAAGATCAGCCATGCTTTATAATCATAATATTTAGACGATTAAAAAATATGTCCAGAAAGTTGATGTTAAATGAGTTGTAATAAGTTAGGATAGGATAATGAATGACTTTATCAGTAAAAAGTTAAAAGGGGGAACCAATTAAGGCCGAGATGGAAAAAATCGTTTAGGGTCAGCTTGGATTGAGGTTTAAGAGAGTTGAGTGAAAGAAAATTAAGTGAGAAAAAAAAAAGAATAATACTTGGTTTGAGGGAGAGGTTTAGGAGGGAGAGTAATAGAGGGTTAAGTGGAGGTTTGTTTAACCCTCTTTTGTCTATTTTTTTAATCTTCCAAATCGGGAGGTTAACGAGGGAGAACCCCCTCAATCCATGCAGACCCTTAAGTTGTTTGGGATGCGATGAGAACCAATAGATGCTCCTATAAAAAACAACAATATAGTAATTAATTGTGCCTTAGGACTATAGGTAGGTCTAGGCAAACATGATTTCAACTATTACATAAGAAAATGCCTTTTTGTAAGTGTTATGGAGAATATGACCCTTATCAGAGTCGGAGTCGAATGGAAGAAGAAGAAGATTCAAAAAAAATAGAATAAAGGCTTTGTTGTTGTATTTGATAATAACTAGTTGTAAATATTCTAAAAGAGTCGTATTTCAATCAATGTTAGTTTCTGCTATCCCAATTATGTTTCAGGGAATTACAACATACAAACACACTTCAAGAATTGCCCTAGATCCCTACTAAAACGTGACATGTAAGACCCATGTTCAACAAGAAAGGGGGGTAAGTATTGTCTTAACATGACACTGATCAAAAAACATAGAGACCAGCATGACTAAAAGACCCTAAGGATCTGTTTGGCAATTTTAAGGTAGCGATTATGAGGTATTTTTAGAGTACCGATTATGAACGCTTGTGAGGTGTCCGATTTTGGATGATTTTAAGTATCAACTTTTTGACGTATGTTTGGTAATTCAGTAACGAACGATTCTAAAAGTTTTTTATAAGAATAAAATTGTCTATATACCCATAAATAAACAAAAGCTCCCCCCCTCCAAAATTTTATTTCTGATGTCAAAGTCTGTTTAATGCAGGATTCTTGAAGATGTCATATTGGTGTGTACCAAAGTTTTATTTCTGATGTCGAAGTCTGCTTGATGCATGATTCTTCAATATGTCTTTATGGGTGTGTATCATACAGTGTTCGACAATTGCATATATATGTTAAATTCTTTCATGTAGTATTTTTTATTTGGTTGTGTTTTGTATCGGCAATTGCATATATATGTTAACCTTTTATTCTATAACAATAATGTTAAGATATGGTGTTTGACAAAGGCTAGAAATAAGGGCACTACAAAGTACACTCAGGGCTAGCCCAGTATTGGGGCTAGCCCAGTTATGAAATTTTTTTACTCAGGCTAGCCCAAACTCTTCACCTCCCTCCTCCTGCTCCCTCCGCCTCCTCCACCGTCCTCCACCGCCGCCTCCGTCTCCTTCACCTCCCTCCTTCACCTCCCTCCCCTCCTTCCCCCGCCGCTACCACCAGGTCCTCCACTCCAGCGTCGTGGAGGACTGTCAAAATTTTGACAGTACAGTCCTTCAATTGGAAGGACTGTTGACCGTCCATTAAAGAGAGGTGGCGATCATCCTTTGTCCACTCTCCAGTATCCTTCCAACCTAATGTGGAAGGGTAATTAGACAGCCAGTAAAATGCATTTAAATGCAACATAAAACCAGTAACAAATAAGTTATTTTCAACAAACCATATCTGATCATTTTACTAACTGAATATTGTATAGTCACATAGACATTGGTCAGATGACATGAATAACAGCACAATGACAAAGAAAAATAACAGCACACAGGAAACCAAAAAATAAGAAGAAAAAATGGAAGTTTGACAGTCATAAAAATATATGTTGATTTTTTAGGACTGTCAAAATTTTGACAGTCCTACCAACTGGAAGGACTGTCAAAACTTTGACAGTCCTAAAAATTCAACATATATTTTTAGGACTGTCAAACTTTTGACAGTCCTTCCAATTGGTAGGACTGTCAAAATTTTGACAGTCATGATTATAAAAAAAAATCAAGAATGGGCAGCCCCGAGTAAATTTTGGGAGTGACAAACTTGTAATTATCAATGTAAACATTTGGGCTGCCCCGAGTGAATTTTGTAGTGCCCTTATTAAAAGCCTTGACAAATGACACTATGATGCAAGTAGATGCAATTAATTCCATATTAGTAAAAACAATAGTTGGTAATATAAACATATGAAATAATAGAAACGCTTTGATGAAAGCAGAAAGATTATAAAAAATTACTGGAGAAAGTAGCACTAGTCTGGAAGAAGTAGATGAGAAACATATATGAAGAACAAAAATAGTATAGGGTATTAGTAATTATAATTATATATTTTTCGTAAAGATATAAATAGAATAAAATAGTAAAATGCCTCAAAATCCAAATATTTTGGGTGTTTATAAAGACATTCAAAATTATATTACACCAATTTTTAGGGGGTTTTGAGCCCGACCAAAACCAGTACATCAAAAAAATTAACAAACATGGATTTTCATAAACAATCGGTTCAAAAATATCCCAAAACAGGTAAAAACACAGTTACCATGCAAACCCTAAGGGCTAGTTTGGATTAAAGTTACCTTCCATTCTCGTTTGCTCAAATGACCATCTTTGGAACGCTCGTTAGACTAGCATTTCGAAAACGTCCATTTGAACCTCTAAATGAAAGACGTTTAACGAAACGTTCATCCCGAATGCAAGCATTTTGGGGTTTTCCCTATTGCATTATTTGGCACCAAACAAGGAACCGGATACTACGTAACTGTGATCGAAACTAGCACTAAAACTAGTCATGTTTGTACCACCACCATGGCATACAAAAGTCGTTTGGTAAAAATTGTTAAAACAAGTACTTAATTCCAAATAACAAGAAAAGCAATATGCAAAACCCCTACAAAGTGAATCCATGCCAACATATACCTTCCAATGCACACCAAATACCATCACCAACGCCGACACGTTTACAAAGTACAATGTAAGAAATAAAAGAAAAAAAAATAACAAATATGCACTCCAAACACTAACCAAAAAGAAAAAAAAACGGAGAGAAACAAAAAAGCATACCATCTGCAAGCATTGAAAGAAGAAAATAACTGATAATTAAACATAGCCGAAATGCTGTTTATTTATATAGCGGCTGCGAACGGGGAAAAGGATTTTTTTAGGTCGGTTGGAGCCGATACGGTTCTACCGTTTCGGCAGATATATCGGTACGTGGAGATTCCGTGCCGCTACAAAATAGGGACTGAAATGGAATTTCAAACGCTTTTGCCTTTTTACTAAAATGGTCCAGTAATTTTGTTAGTCCCAAGAATCCCAACAGCTTTATTGAATGATATTTTGAATTCTTTTATTTTTATTTTATTTTTTTATGCTTTTTTTTGAAGTCCCTGTAAATTTTCAATTCTGTTAAATCTCCCTGTATTAACCCTTGACAAGTGAAAATTCTATCAAACTATGTAATGTCTAGTGGTCCGAGTTCTCCACAATATTCTTCTCTATTCCTAAACTCAAAAAATAATAATAATAATAATAATAATTTGAACGTATGTGAACATGTACAAAGTTCTATGCCAAATCAAGCAAGAGAACTTTGAAAAATCGTCCAAATTTTCGAAGTTCTTATTAAACAAACAATCTCTAAAGAGTTGTTTGGTTCACCAAGGATGTAAGAACTTGGAGGAGACGAAGTATCTAAGAACCTATGTGGCAGATTTCATGCTCTACTTTACCAAATTCTTGATCAAAAACTAAACCAAAAATAACATAAAAGAAAGAAGAAGAAAAATCATTTGCTATCATACCAAAGTGCTAGCATACCCTAAGAATATGAATATAACCAAACTAAATCAACAACATTATTTTATTTTTTGAAATAAAATAAGGAGAGGAATAAAATGTAACAATACCAAAACACACTAAAGAAGTGTACAAAAAAAAAAAAATCAGATAGGTGAAGAGAAAAAACAGAAAACTTACCATCTGCAACTTGAAGTAAAGATCACAAGAACTATTGGAAAAGATTCAGAAGTGAGTGATCAGTGAAATAAACTGAGAGTTTTTTTTTTTTTTCCAGAGAAAGAGATAATTGGGCTGAGGGACTGTATTTATATACAGAGAGAAGGAGGCTTTTTCTAAATCCGACCAAGATAGTCAGAAAGAAAACAATAACAAAAAATTTACTGTAGCAAAATTAAATTATATTAAATTTATGCAAACGAAATAAGTTTACCTAAATTAAAAATAAAAACACAATCGGTCAACTCAGTTGGCGAAAAACAGACTGCAGCCGACACGTGACCAGCAAAAAGCAAATATGGGCCTTAACCTAGGTCCACTGTCCAAAATCCGCCAACTTAGTTGGTCGATTTTATGCTTGCACAAAATCAGCCAACTAAGTTGGCGGATTTTGAACAGTGGGGCCCGCAGGTTGGGTTGGGATGGTTTGGTTTGATTTGGTGTGATTAAAGAGGTTTTTTTAATTAGTTAGGTTTTGATTTTTTTTATTTAGTTTTTTCTATTTAGTTTTGTTTTGGATTTTATTTTTTTGATTTAGTTTAGTTTTGTAATTTAGTTTAAGAAAAATTACTTTAACGAAATATAATTTAAATTAATTAATTGTAAAGAAAAATTTAGAAAAAAAAAAGAAACAATTTGATTTTTTTAGAAAATTGTAAAAAAAAAAATTCTTTTTGCAGTGTTTGATAAGAAAAAAAAATTAAATAAAATAAAAAAAATTAGTATTTTTTTCCCTCTAAACGGTGTTTCAACAATGTTCTCAGAATCGAACCAAACTTGGGTCACAGGACCAGCGTAACGCTGCGAATCCGATGGCCTAAGTTTCGTTGCGAAACGACAAGCACACACGAAATTATGACAAGTGTCAGAACAGGTCGATACGGTATTTTTTGACGGATACGCGTTGATTCCGGTGTGCACGCACATCCAAATCAAATTTCGTGAAATCCCACACGTCCACGTTGACGATACGCGCTTTTCTGTGTAATCCTCACGCGTTGGCAAGACGCACCCCGTATCGAAAAAATTTGGAGTTTTGAAAACCGATTTTTCTTGATTTTGGAAGTTGATTTTACAGAAATTTGGGACAAATAAAAATAAACTAAAAGATGAGTTTTAAACTTGGTTATGTTTTCTAAAAGTCTATTCAAGTGGATTTGTAAAACATTAATCGAGTTGGTAGAAAACTGGACGTGAACAAGGGTAGTTGGACTGAAATCTGACAGTTTTGAAAAATGTATTTTCGTCCAACTTTCGATTCGATTCTCTCTTAAAATAATCCATTTAAAATTAAAATACTTGAAGGAGATTAAAGAGGGTAGGGTTGTGAACGTACCAGCGAAGAAAGATTATAATTTGGTCGAGTGACGGAGGAGAAACGTCACCGCAAAGTCGGGGTCAGAGAATGTCACGCGCGCAAAATCAAACCAAACCAAAATCCAAATTTCAAACACAAATAAAAATAAAAATCAAACAAAGATCCAAAACTAAACGAAATAAAAAAAATCAAAATCAAAATCCAAAACAAAACAAAACAAAACAAATAAATAAATAAAATAAAACATAACTAATTAAAAAAAAAACTCATTAAACAAACCAAATCAAACCAACCAAATCAAACCATCCAAACCAACTAAGTTGGCAGATTTTTGGCAGTAGGGCCCGTGGGTTGGGTTGGGGTGGATTGGTTTGGTTTGATTTGGTTTGTTTAATGAGTTTTTTTAATTAATTATGTTTTGGTCTTTTTTATTTAGTTTTTTTCTATTTAGTTTTGTTTTGGATTTTGATTTTTTTTATTTAGTTTAGTTTTGGATTTTTGTTTGATTTCTATTTGGGTTTGAAATTTGGATTTTGGTTTGTTTTGATTTTGCACGCGTGACATCCTCCGACCCAGACTTTGCGGTGACGTTTCTCCTCCGTCACTCGACCAAATTCTAATCTTTCTTCGCTGGTACGTTCACAACCCTACCCTCTTTAATCCCCTTCAAGTATTTTAATTTAAACGGATTATTTTAAGAGAATCGAATCGAAAGTTGGACGAAAACTCATTTTTCAAAACTGTCAGATTTCAGTCCAACTACCATTGTTCACGTCCAGTTTTCTATCAACTCGATTAATGTTTTAAAATTCACTTGAATAGACTTTTAGAAAACATAACCAAGTTTAAAACTCGTCGTTTAGTTTTTTTTTTATTTTCCCCCAATTTCTGTAAAATTAACTTCCAAAATCAAGAAAAATTTGTTTTCAAAACTCCAAAAAATTTCGATACGGGGTGCGTCCTGCCAAACGAGTCGACTTCGTCGCGTGAGAATTACACCGAAAGGCGCGTATCGTAACGCGGACGTGTGAGATTTCGTGGAACTTGATTTGGATGTGCGTGCACACCGAAATCAACGCGTATCCGTCAAAAAATACCGTATCGGCATGTTCCGACACTTGTCATAACTTTGTATGTGCTTGTCATTTTGCAACGAAACACCGTTTAAAGAAAAAAAATACTAGTTTTTTTTTTCTTTATTTAGTTTTTTTTTCTTATCAAACATTGAAAAAAGAAAAATTTTCTTTACAATTTTCTAAAAAAACCAAACCGTTTCTTTTTTTTTCTAAATTTTTCTTTACAATTAATTTATTTAAATTATATTGCGTTAAAGTAAATTTTCTTAAACCAAATTCCAAAACTAAACTAAATCAAAAAAACTAAATCAAAAAAATCAAAATAAAAAACAAAACTAAATAAAAAAAAACTAAATAAAAAAAACAAAACATAACTAATTAAAAAAACTCTTTAAACTGTAGTGCCCCGCTCCGCGTAGGCACTATGTACAAGTGAGATCGCCTTGCTTGCTCGAACGGAAGTCTTCTCGGAGAGTTCCTGACCGATTAATCAATGTGAGTGGGCAGAACTGCATTCTCTGATTCTTGCACGACTTAATAATGAATCTGTATTTTGAATGCTTGTTGCTTAATAAGACTGTTTCATAGAAGAATGATAGAACCGACTCAGCATGCTAATAAGAGAACTCACATAGCTTGTCATTGAAACGAACCTTGCCATGCTAAGAAGATCAGTAAATGAAACGTTTGAATATGTCCCTTTGAATATGCTAAAAGAGATAGTTATTGCATGTTGGTTATGGAATAAATCGTGTTTGCCTGGATATGTTCGCTTGCCTGTTTTGCTATCGATCTGCTATAAGTTATAAGTGTGTGTGCAAAGAGAAGTCTAATAGCCCGCCCTGACGTCCGGTCCTTCGGGATCTTGGGGGGTGCGCTATTAGATTGTTATATGCTTGTGAATGTGTTTGTCACGTTGTGTTGCTTGTGACAAGAGATGTGCTAGTGATATGTGGGTGAATGCGGTGGATGGAGGACAAATCGATATGTGGAAGACTAATAACGCGCCCTGAGCTCGGGGCGTGGATATTGGGATGGAGGATGGAGATGCGATGGGGTAAGACTAATAGTGCGCCCTGATGTTCCGACCCTACGGGGCCCAGGGGGGCGTGGCTATTAGAGGGAGGCGGTGCTTCTGTTGAGAAGAGTTGAGTCTGCATTAGAGAAGTTAACTTGTTCATGGAGATAGCTGCATTCAGGTAGTTAGGGCGCATGCTAGGTTTACCTTCTTGCATACCTAACTGTTTGATGCAGAGACGGACAGGAAACTAAAGAACGGTAAAACATATATGCTTATGCAATTTATTGCTAACTTGTATGTCTGCTGCAGGGATAACCGTTCGGCCATGGGGTAAGAAATATGAGTTTATGCATGAGCCTGCTTATTCATTTTGTCTGCATCGTAGAGACTATCGGTTAGGGCTTCATGCATTGCATTCGGTCAGACAATGACTATTAGTGCAGAGCTGAACCTTGGCTACGGCTGCTTCGGCAGTAATGTGCAACCATGAGTCACAGCTGCTAATAGGATCAGAATGTGAGTCATTGGTTAGCTGGATTACCGCTACCGATCCTGAGTTACTCGGGGACCGACCTCTGATTGATAGTTTAACTTGTGTGCTTGATTGATGGTCCCTAAATGTTGCCTGTCCCTAGAATCATTGGATATAGTTCATAGAACACGCTGCGCACACCCGAACAAGACTCCTCGTGCTTGAATTGGTTGCCTCGATTGATTGGTTGTTTGAATCATGTTTTCAAAGATGTTTTCAAATACACAGAAATATGACTCTGCTAGCAAACTGCATGTAAAGAACCTAAGTAAAACTAGCAAGATCACTAGTAATGCAATGTTTTTCCACAAGTTTACTTAGTGTGGGTTTCAGGGGGTGTAGCTTCTGTTCAGTTGCTTTATCTCACCAGTACTTGTATAAAGTGCTGACCCACCAACAGTTTGCTTGTTCTCAGGTGCCTGTTCGTCCGAGGAAGCGATAGCCGTGCCTCATCCCAAGGAGCCGGAAATCTGGAGTCGATGCCTTGAGCCGCGTCGAGATGTGCCTGCTTTAAGCTGCTTTTATATAAAGGGACATAATGTATGGAACGGTGTCTTTGTAATCGAGAGACAGAGTGCTTGAGCGAATTGTAACCTCGGCCATGTGCCGCTTGTAACACTGTCGATTATAAATAAAAAGAGCTTATTTATCATGTGCCATTGTGTTCTTTACTTTTCTGCAATATGTGCCGCTGCTTCAGTATTGAATAGCTTACTTGCCCTTGTTCAAAGCTTTGGCCTTGTGCAAGCGCACCTTAGGCTTGTACGGCATCACGTCCCGATGATAACGATAGTCCTGCGGGAGAGCTGCAACGTGGTGATTCACGCTCAGCGGGGACTATTGAGCTCGCGGGAGATTGGGGCGTGACATAAACAAACCAAACCAATCCAAACCAACCAAACCACCCAACCCAAGCGGTCCCCACTGCCCAAAATCGGCCAACTTAGTTGGTTGCACAAAATCGGCCAACTAAGTTGGCAGATTTTGGGTAGTGGGCCCAGGTTGGGGCCCACGTTCGGCTGCGGTCTATTCTCCGCCAACTGAGTTGGCGGATTGTGTCTTTATTTTTAATTTAGGTAAACTTGTTTCGTTTGCATAAATTTAATATAATTTAATTTCGCTACAGTAAATTTTCTGAAACAATAATGCTAAGTTTACTACCAAATACTTACTTCTTACAACCCTTTCTACCCCTCCTCTATGTGGGTCACACCCGGCCCCACCTCTCCCCCAACGAACGGCTGCTACATGGCGTTCCTATTACGTGGCGGCCACCCGGACAACCACTGGGCCCCACCTCTCCCCCTCCTCCAATGGACAGCCACCACATGGCCGTCACGTGGCGGTTGTAAGAAGGTTCAAACATTCAAATGTTCTTGTCTTGTGCGAGCGTAACTCGATGCCCGTACATGCGTCACGTCCGGATTAGGACGATTATCCAGCGGGAGCGTTGGTATGGTGATCTCACGTCCAACGAGGGTGATCAAACTTACGGGAGACCAGAGTGTGACAACTGATGGATCGTCTTGACTTTTGGTTCGACACGATAAGACGAGTTTGGAAATGCAAGTGAATCGAAAATATTTCAGGGATAACTTAGCCTAGAACCTTGAACAAATCACGCTTGATGGTTTCGTGAATGGATACGTGAATCAGGTTGGACGACTTAAAGTTATAAATAAAGGTTTAGAATCGAATCTTGGCTTGGTGGTTTAGACTTGGAATAGATATGGATTCTATCGAAAATATGTTTGGAGAGATAGACTATGCAAATCACTAGGCTTGTCCTGCAACTTGGATATTATGAATTTTACTAAACGGACTCGAACCCTCGTACGAACGAACGTGTTATTGTGTGTAGGATGATCCGTGCTCGATGTTCAGAAATCTGAGTGAAACGAGCTTGGGTAGAATACCCCATGAAAATAAATAATGGTTTGACCCTAGGAATTGGGACAAGCATCGTGCGACGAATTTGCACGATGAATCGTGTGCTTGAACTTATACCTATGACCTTGTGAGTGTAACGCCCCGTTCCTCCTATTCGAGGAGCGCGGCTAAGACACACAAGATGGTATCATTCGATCGGGATAGATTGAATTAAGAACTCGTCCTTGTTATAGATTTGTTTCTTCGGAATCGATTCCCATATTCAGTGGACCGTGCCCCCGGGATCGACTTAGCGGCAGAGTCAAGAGAGACCTCTCCGTTGTTATCTTTGTTGCGTCGGATTTCGATGTCGCTTGTTGCTTTCGTGCTTTGAGTTGGTTTTCGGATTTGCTTAAGTTTTCTTGAACGGTTTCGATGTTTTTCATTGTTTTTGTTCTTTGAACTGCACTTCATGTCACGCCCCAGTCCCAAAATACCGTGGGACTAGACACGTGGCAATGGCCAGCAGTACGCACCGATGGACCAACTCAACATAATGGATCCATCAGGGCATACTTAAGCTGTAAAACAAGTCTACGACAATCATGGCACAACTAATCTCATCCACACAAGATATAAAATATGATCCACAGAATAAATATGGAATGTAAATCATCAGCAAGTCTCACAAAGTACTTCGGAGAACAACCCGATAAATATCTAGTACAATGGTTCAACAGACCATAATATAAAAGACTGAAAGAAATACTAAAAGCTGAGCATAAACATGGATGCTCAAGAGAAGTCTTCAGCTAAGACCTCATCCTCGGATGGTGGTACAGCTCCTGGATCAGCTCCTGCTCCGGTCCCGTAAACCTCGGGATAAACCACGTCTGCAAAATCTGGGGACAAAAATCCGGATCCAGGTCCTCAGGGGACATAGCAAGGTACAAAGAGATCATGCCAATAAATAAATATGCAGTGCAACAATTATATACCTAAATGAACCAATGGGGTAAATATGTAACCATCTAAGTGTAAATGCAAGTGAGAGCAGCACGAATACTCAGGCTGAGACCACTACAAGCTCTGTGTCTGGGAGCCGGTAGCAGCAATAACTATGTGTTTACTATGTGTTTACTATGTTTTATATATATAATCAGCCTGTAGCCTGTGTGTCTCTCCCCACCCAATGTAACCACGCATATCATGTCCATAACGTCTCATGTCCATGTCAAGCGCGATCATAGCTAAATGCAACAAGTCATAATGTATCTAAGAGTATAATGTCCATGTCCTGTATCCTATACAGAATTACCACGAATATCTCGGGAAAATCCTGTCTCATGAATAGTGTCAAGTGTCCTGGGTCATATGGTACTTGATAAGACAAGTACGAAAATAAGGTGTCACGAATGTCCATCTCTAGATGACCGTACCCAACACTGCGTACAGTGTCGACACCCGACTGATAATCGGACGCTAAGTACGTCACACGGTCCTAGGTTGAGCATGCACAGTAATATATATATAGCAAGGAAAATAAATAACTAAGCTGCAGAGTTTGGCAAGGTACACTTGCCTGATGTTTGAATATCAACTGTCGTCCTGGTATCGGTGGATCCGGTAGGTACTACTCCGAAAGCTGTAATAAATATCACCAACAGTCTCAGAAGATGTCAAATAGCTGGAAATGCCTGTCCTTACGTCCAATTTGGACACAGGGGCAAAAAGATCATTTTTGGGCCAAAGCGGGTTCCACGTGTGGCCCACTTTGCACCGAAAAGCGTGCCGAGGGTAACAGTCTCTAAATGGGACAAACTATGGGTCAAACAACTCTAAATGTCAATACGATCCCAACGGTATGTCCAAATTTGGATTCCGATGAGCCGAACATAATTTGGTCCAAAAAGTCAACTGTGGGGCCCGCCAATTGGCGATCTGGTCAACCGTCTCAGAAATGCGTAAAAATTGGGTCACAGGACCAGCGTGTTACCACGAGTCCAGTGGCGCAAGTTTCGTCACAATCTGACAAGCGTGCACAAAATACTCGCGAGTTCCACAAAAGTGGCGACACGGAATGTGTTCGCGGATACGGCCTGATTCGGGCGCGCACACGCGTCCAAATCAGTCCCCACGAATTTTCACGTGTCCCGTTATGCTGCGTGCACCATTCGGTACACTTGGCACACGGCGGGGCGGTCCCGTTTGGCGGGGCGCGCTCCGATCTCCACTTTTTAGAAAACCGGAAAAAGTGGGTGCGCGCAGTTTTGTGACGACTACAATTTTGTCCACAGCAACTAATAGCACAAAGTTATTATACAGAAAATAAACTAGGTCATGTAATCTACAGGTATCAAAAAGAATCATCGAATTCGGATCTCTGTGGTGGGAGATACGAACTCGACAATATGGGTGGTCATTCTGGAATTCTGCGATTGCAGAATTCTGTCTGCTCGCGCTGACTTAGGCGCTGTTTTTCACCTAGGGGCACACGTTTTCCGAGGTTGACTATAAAACAAATATTTGAGAGGGTTAAGGGAAGATCATACCTATGAAAACGGATCTGCGTTTGGTCGAGCGAGTCAACGGGAAAACGCGCCGGAGCGAAGGTGCCTCGAGTGGGAGACTGCAGTTCGCGATGTCGGCGTCGACGGGATGGTTGGATGGCTTGGGGAGGCTTCTCTGGCTGCGGTGACGGCTCTAGATGGGAAGGGGAAGTCTGGGATTTAGGTTAGGGTTTTGGGAGAGCTAACTATATATATATATATGTTATATATAAGAAGAGAGAGGGGGATATATGGAGCGGGTCATGGAAAGCAAAGGGGGTTCGGGTCAATGGGAAATCAAGTGCTGCGGTCAACGGCAAGTCCGCTGGAGCAATTCGGCTGAAGTGGGCGTCCCCTTTGGGAGCAGCCAATTGGGGTATTAAGTTAGTAGTTGATAGTTGGTTATTATTATCACTAAGCTTAATTGATATTATATTACAATTATTATTATATTAGTTAATATTAAATTAATTCTTTTCATTTCTTTTCTTTTCTTTTCTTTAAATATATATATATACATATATATATTTGTATATATATATATATATATATATATATATATATATATATTTACACATAAGAAAATTTATATAATAGGGTATTGCACATCGTTAGGCTAGCAACTGCTCAAGGGGTCTCCTACATGGAATAAATTCCGAAAAATTCCTGATGGTCCCACAAGTCATCTAAGTGCCCGAACACCTAACATAAAAATTATTAAAAATCTATTTCTCCTATTTGGACCTAATTACTACAATTTAATTAATAATTAAAAAAAGGTATCTACGATTTTCTAGGAAGGGGGTTTTACACTTCAATTCCGAGATTGGAAAGAGAGGAAGAGGTATTGATCAAAGCTGTTCGTGATGCAGGTGAACGAGCAGTAGGCGGCTTGCGAGCGGAGTCTTGAAGCGCCTCTTTCCTTCTCCCTTCCAACCAACTAAGTGAGTGGCTACCATCCCGATTAGCTAGCCCTGCTTCCAAGTCTTCACACCTAAAATCTTGCATTCTTGTTGCCCCGATCAAACGATACCAAGTAATAACTAAAAGATGTCAAGATAAAATGGGAATAGACTTGGGTTATTATGCTTGTCATTCAACTTGGGAACGATTACATATACTGCATGCTTGTCCGTTTGGAATATTCATCATATGCTTCAATTTTAGTTAGAATACATGTTTCTTCTATAAATTGTGCTATGCATATGGAACACACTTTGATTTGGCATAGATTGATCACTATGGCTATGCAAAACTGTTTGTGCTTTGGAATTTGTTCGAACCCCTCCGAATTTGCATGAAATGATTTGAAACTAAATAATGCTTGATCACGGACAACTTGTGCACAAGGTATTTTGGCTTCCGCGGACGGTCGCCAGGGCACTGGGACCGATCCGATCCGGGCGAAAGATTTCGTATAGTCGTTTGTCACGGACGGAGTTGTAACACGCCGTTCCGTTCCAGCGGACTGCCGACTCAAACGGCAAAAGTGCAACTGTCCCGACCCGCTTTGCCTTAAATGAGAAGCAAAGGATATCCAGACTTGTCCCTACAGGAATCCGGCTTAGGCTTTCAGAGGCTCGCTTGACATATCGCTCTACCGAGACGAATCATCGCTAAGGTGGGTGGCTACGGTGAACTTGTCTTTGCTTAGCCAGCACACATAAAATCTGGAATGATACATGCTAGTCGCTAGGTGAATCACCCCATGCATGCTAATGAATCCAACGTACCTAGCTAAGGGAATAATCCCAACTTGTATTGCTTGCTAGAACATGGAAATTGAAATACTGCTTATGTTCAGACCCTCGCATGCTAAGTCCCTTACGGTTTTATCTCTCGGCTTACCTTCGGGTCCGAGCAAACGTGCCTGCCTCTGTCCCTTAGAAACGCATGCTTGTCTGCTTACGAATGTCTAACGTTATTGTATTGTGCATGCATTCCTGTTAAGCCAGGAGACTATCAAATAGCTCTTCTGTGCAATTGAACCTGCAAGTATCCGAGACCGTTAGGTCGCCAAGGCAATCCCCGCCCCAGGGGAAATGTATCAAGGCAAAGTGAATACTGTATTGTTATCACATCAATTTCCCTTGAACGAGAATCCTGTACAAGCTCATTCATAGCGGAAATTATTGACTGTACTCGTGTTATCGACTGTACTGTGAAAGATGTGATATTGGAAAGACCTTGACCTGCATGTCGCGGACAACTCGAAAACGAGGTATAGTTCCACGGATGGTCACCGGGGCACTGGGGCCGATCCGATCCGGATGGAACTCCATTGTTCAGCCTACTATACTGGACGAGATAGTGTGGAGCGCCCACTGTTCTTTCGTTGCATACTATCCTCTCCACGGCTGAACTCTACTGTGTAGTCTACTGTACTGAACGAGATGGCTTGTAGCGCCCACTGTACTTTCGTTGCAAACCATTCTCGTTAAGACTAGGGTCCTTTGTGGCTATGCCAGCGACTCATTGTTTATGTAGCTAAGTCATCCTCGCTTAGCGGCTATCCGCGTGTGAGTCATTGCATCGTGTCAAAGAACAACTGAACACCTGAACGATCTGGATATAACGACTCTCGTGTTGCATATGCTATGCCTTGGTTTTCATTATAAATGATGTCGCCTGAATGTTTATACTTGCTCGTGCTTGAATTAACAATATTTGCCTTGGACAGGGAAGGAATGGTAAGTCGGTAAGTCTCGCCGTGTTTCCTCTCATGTTGCACGGCGCACTGCCACACGGATTAGGCTATTCAATATTTGCATGAAACTGATCCTAAGGCAACTAGAAAGACAAACTTAATAGTTGGTGCACGGAACCTGTATTACGTGTTCGGATTTGTCGAGCGGGCGAGTAGCCTCCCCACCAGTGCATTCGTGTACTGATAATCCACCAGTTTGTTTGCAGGATGCGGGAGAATCTCGTTCGGTGCGGATGCCTCCTTCGTGCGTGCTAAGGCATGGAGATCACTCCGAAGCATCACTGCGTCCGGAACTGAAGCACATATACAAGATATAATATTGTGAACATTGCCTGAACATCGCCTGTACAATCATTCCACAATTGTAGCCACTTGGCACGCTTTTACTGTTTCAGAGAGAGAGGCTTGAGCGACTTGTAATCTCGGCTATACGCCGCTTGTAACACTTGTTATATCAATAAAGAGTTGCTTACTTCAACTTGTGCTATTCAATGCTTCCGCTATACTGTCGACTCAGTGAACCTGTTACCAAATCGCTATGCGTTTATGACTCCGCTGCACTCGGACAACCTGTGCGACTCTGTGGCTTAGCACTCTTACCGCCAGCCAATGAATCACGGCCTTGCACGGGCGCGGTTCACGCTCGTGCGGCATCACGCCCGGATGGGTCAAAGCGATCGTTCTGCGGGAGCGCTGGCGCGGTGATTCTCGCCTAGCGGGAACGGCCGATTTGCCTGCGGGAGATCGGGGCGTGACATAGTGGTATCAGAGCCTGGCTTCTTCGCCTTTGGAATTAAATTCGATTATTACAGTTTTGAAAGCTCGTTCGTGGGTTACGTGCACGCTCTCTCTCAATGCCTCGATAGGATGTTCCAACAATAAGTCTAACTACTTTCAAAATACGTTTTGATTGATATGATTGCTTGCATGTTGTTGTGCTGCGAGTGGCCTTTGTGCCAACCTGTGCGAACCCTTGAGAGTATCGCAGTAGCTTGTCCGATTTTCACTAACTCTAAGTTTGGTTGAATGCATCTATTCGAGGGACGCATTGAACTAGTGCACCATCCAAGACTTAAGAAAAGGTGAAACTCGAGTGCTAAGACTTCGCTATCACTAAGCTGGTTGACGTGTTCACGCTAGAAGTGCACTTCAAAAGTGCGTACGATCCAGACTAAGCGATATGCTGATCTCGATGCTTGTGCAAGTGAATATCCAAATAAACAAGTACAACGACTTGTATAGGTTTGCCTCAGCCTTGCTTCGTTAAATCAAAATTGATTGAAACGTACTGCTTGTCCTCAGTAAGTCTCGAGGACGAGACTTTTTCTGAGTTGGGTAGGATGTAACACCCCGTTCCGTTCCAGCGGACTGCCGACTCAAACGGCAAA
Organism: Iris macrosiphon; assembly: GCA_036927795.1. NCBI lineage: Eukaryota > Viridiplantae > Streptophyta > Magnoliopsida > Asparagales > Iridaceae > Iris > Iris macrosiphon. The sequence continues at coordinate 151,860,307 of JAYESA010000017.1, read as the reverse complement.
AGTGCAACTGTCCCGACCCGCTTTGCCTTAAATGAGAAGCAAAGGATATCCAGACTTGTCCCTACAGGAATCCGGCTTAGGATTTCAGAGGCTCGCTTGACGTATCGCTCTACCGAGGCGAATCATCGCTAAGGTGGGTGGCTACGGTGAACTTGTCTTTGCTTAGCCAGCACACATAAAATCTGGAATGATACATGCTAGTCGCTAGGTGAATCACTCCATGTATGCTAATGAATCCAACACACCTAGCTAAGAGAATAATCCCAACTTGTATTGCTTGCTAGAACATGAAAATTGAAATACTGCTTATGTTCAGACCCTCGCATGCTAAGTCCCTTACGGTTTCATCTCTCGGCTTACCTTCGGGTCCGAGCAAACGTGCCTGCCTCTGTCCCTTAGAAACGCATGCTTGTCTGCTTACGAATGTCTAACGTTATTGTATTGTGCATGCATTCTTGTTAAGCCAGGAGACTATCAAATAGCTCTTCTGTGCAATTGAACCTGCAAGTATCCGGGATCGTTAGGTCGCCAAGGCAATCTCCGCCCCAGGGGAACTACATCAAGGCAAAGTGAATACTGTACTGTTATCACATCAATTTCCCTTGAACGAGAATCCTGTACAAGCTCGTTCATAGCGAAAATTCTTGACTGTACTCGTGTTATTAACTGTACTCGTGTTATCGACTGTACTGTGAAAGATGTGATATTGGAAAGACCTTGACCTGCATGTCGCGGACAACTCGGAAATGAGGTATAGTTCCACGGACGGTCAACGGGGCACTGGGGCCGATCCGATCCGGATGGAACTCCATTGTTCAGCCTACTGTACTGGACGAGATAGTGTGGAGCACCCACTGTTCTTTCGCTGCATACTATCCTCTCCACGGCTGAACTCTACTGTGTAGTCTACTGTACTGAACGAGATGGCTTGTAGCGCCCACTGTACTTTCGTTGCAAACCATTCTCGTTAAGACTAGGGTCCTTTATGGCTATGCCAGCGACTCATTGTTCATGTAGCTAAGTCATCCTCGCTTAGCGGCTATCTGCGTGCGAGTCATTGCATCGTGTCAAAGAACAACTGAACACCTGAACGATCTGGATATAACGACTCTCGTGTTGCATATGATATGCCTTGGTTTTCATTATGAATGCTGTCGCCTGAATGTTTATACTTGCTCGTGCTTGAATTAACAATGTTTGCCTTGGACAGGGAAGGAATGGTAAGTCGGTAAGTCTTGTCGTATTTCCTCTCATGTTGCACGGCGCACTGCCACACGGATTAGGCTATTCAATATTTGCATAAAACTGATCCTAAGGCAACTAGAAAGACAAACTTAATAGTTGGTGCACGGAACCTGTATTACGTGTTCGGATTTGTCGAGCGGGCGAGTAGCCTCCCCACCAGTGCATTCGTGTACTGATAATCCACCAGTTTGTTTGCAGGGTGCGGGAGAACCTCGTTCGGTGCGGATGCCTCCTTCGTGCGTGCTAAGGCATGAAGATCACTCCGAAGTATCACTGCGTCCGGAACTGAAGCACATATACAAGATATAATGTTGTGAACATTGCCTGAACATCGCCTGTACAATCATTCCACAATTGTAGCCACTTGGCACGCTTTTACTGTTTCAGAGAGAGAGGCTTGAGCGACTTGTAATCTCGGCTATACGCCGCTTGTAACACTTGTTATATCAATAAAGAGTTGCTTACTTCAACTTGTGCTATTTAATGCTTCCGTTATACTGTCGACTCAGTGAACCTGTTACCAAATCGCTATGCGTTTATGACTCCGCTGCACTCGGACAACCTGTGCGACTCTGTGGCTTAGCACTCTTACCGCCAGCCAATGAATCACGGCCTTGCACGGGCGCGATTCACGCTCGTGCGACATCACGCCCGGATGGGTCAAAGCGATCGTTCCGCGGGAGCGCTGGCACGGTGATTCTCGCCTAGCGGGAACGGCCGATTTGCCTGCGGGAGATCGGGACGTGACAGGAGTGCTATGTAGCGGGGCTCGCCACCTGCGTTGCATATCATTCTAGTCCCGAGACTATAACCCGTCCCTTTGTGGCATCATGCCAGTGATCCATATTCGTATATTTAAACCTGTTGCAAACTAACTTGTGTCTTTGTGGCAGGGAAGGCATGGTAAGTATTGTGCAGGTAGTTCAGACGGGCAAGTAAAATCCACCGAACGGTGCCAAGTTCATTTCAGTAAATTCTATATGCTGCTTACTTGTAAATGAACTAAGGCAAGATAGAAACCCACAAAAAAATATGCATGCTTCATTAAAACAACGTGTTGATTGGTATAGTTGGGTTAGCTCGCCTTCACCAGTATGTTTCGACATACTGACCCTCGTTGAAACAGGTTCTCCGCACCAAGGCGAACCGAGCGAGGAGCCGAAGTTGTCTTCCCGATCCATTCCAGCTATAGGCGTATTCTGATCGCGCCATCCTTGAAGCATTTTTGAAGCAGGAGCTTGCAACTCTATATACACAATGCAGCTCCGTGGCAAAGCCGTCCTCCAGCCCGGAGGTCTTTATCCTTTTGAAGTTTAGTAAAGGGATATAATGTACAGGACTGCTATCTCATTTTGTGTCAACACTTTTGTAAGCCCGTGCGGCAAATTAGCTGACTCGTTCAGGAGTTTGTAATAGATGTTCATTATCAATAAAGAAAACTTTTCCATGTTTCAACTTGTGTTCAATTTATCTGCGTACTCTGAATATGTGTTCAATGCAAATATCTCTAGCCTTGTGCGGGCGCAACCCCAGGCCCGCACGGCGGTCACGATTTGGGGGACGCCTCAATGATTCTACGAAATCGGGTCGTGACATAGTGGTATCAGAGCACAGCTTCAAAGTTCCTTAGACTCTCGCACTGGAAAAGTTCCTTTAACGATCAAATTCCTGTGCCAACTCTTGAACTCGCTAGGCCAAAATGAGATATGTTCATGCAATAAGTCCATAATACATTATGATCCTAATGTAATTTACCTTCTTTTGAAGGAATGGTACCAGCGCAATCTGCAGCGCAAGCACCGGACGAAACGCAAGGCCAAGAAAGTAGTTCGGGCACTTCAGAAAGTTCAGCGAGCCAGCGGGCCATGTCTCGCGTCGATCCCATCCAGCAAATGTTGCGGATGTTGGAGGCAAACCAACAAAGGGATGAAGCTCGCTACGAACGGGCCGAGAAGCGGGCGGAGGAGAGTCAGCTCAAGTTTCAAGACAATATAGAAGCTCGATTCTCAGTCCAGCAAAAGCAGGTAGATGCCCTGCAACAGATCGTTCAGACTTTGGCTTCCAACCATTCCGCTGCAACAGCAACGACTCCGGTGGAACAGTCGCGCTTGAAGTAGAGACGCCGCAAATTTCAAGGCCGAGGGACGTGACTGCCTTCGACTTTGGCCACTTCAAGAAAGTCTGCAACACTCCATTCAACGGGACTGAGGACCCAATCGTTGCTCTAGATTGGTTGGCCAAACTTGAAGACCACTTCGCTCTGCTAGAGGTCCCCGAAGAGAAGCGCGTCGTATGCGCGCAACTACAGCTCCGCCTCAACGCGCACGATTGGTGGGACGTGCATCGACGATCTCTTCAATTTGACCATGGAGAGGAGGCGATCTCGTGGACGACTTTTCGTGCCACGTTTGAAGAGGAGTTTATACCCCCTCCAGTACAACGTCAGATGGAGAACGAGTTCGTGCAACTCAGGCAAGGCAGCTTGACAGTTAAACTATATTTCGCCGAATTCAACCGACTCTCCAAATTTGCTAGGGCCTATTTACCTGATGCAGCGAGTTGAGCTAGAAGGTTTGAAGGTGGTCTACGTCCTGCCATCCATGCGCACGTAGCCGTTCTCCAGTATCGGACAATGCGTGAAGTCATGAATCACGCCCTATCACTTGAACCGCAATATCCTCATGTTGCTGCCGGCACTGTGCATCCCTCCAATCACAAGCGCCATAGCAACGAGAAAGGAAATAATGCCGCAAAGCGTCCAAACAACGGTGGTCGATATAAGGGAAATGCAGGAGTGCGTTGTGAACACTGTAACATGCCGGGGCACACCATTGTTAATTGTTACTTGAAGAATGGGTCTTGTTACAACTATGGCAGAAATGGCCATTTGATTCGAAATTGTCCGCTCCCTCCTAAGCATCCACCTCAACGTAATGTTTCCTAGAGGTAGGTTCCATTTTAAGTTTCGGGACGAAACTTCCAATTAGTTGGGTAGGATGTAACGCCCCGTTCCTCCTATTCGAGGAGCGCGGCTAAGACACACAAGATGGTATCGTTCGATCGGGATAGATTGAATTAAGAACTCGTCCTCGTTATGGATTTGTTTTTTCGGAATTGATTCCCATATTCAGTGGAGCGTGCCCCCGGGATCGACTTAGCGGCAGAGTCAGGAGGGACCTCTCCGCTGTTATCTTTGTTGCCTCGGATTTCAATGTCGCTTGTTGCATTCGTGCTTTGAGTTGGTTTTCGGATTTGCTTAAGTTTTTTTGAACGGTTTCGATGGATTTCATTGTTTTCGTTCTTTGAACTGCACTTCAATTCCGAGATTGGAAAGAGAGGAAGAGGTATTGATCAAAGCTGTTCGTGATGCAGGTGAACGAGCAGTAGGCGGCTTGCGAGCGGAGTCTTGAAGTGCCTCTTTCCTTCTCCCTTCCAACCAACTAAGTGAGTGGCTACCATCCCGATTAGCTAGCCATGCTTCCAAGTCTTCATACCTAAAATCTTGCATTCTTGTTGCCCCGATCAAACGATACCAAGTAATAACTAAAAGATGTCAAGATAAAATGGGAATAGACTTGGGTTATTATGCTTGTCATTCAACTTGGGAACGATTACATATACTGCATGCTTGTCCGTTTGGAATATTGATCATATGCTTCAATTTTAGTTAGAATACATGTTTCTTCTATAAATTGTGCTATGCATATGGAACACACTTTGATTTGGCATAGATTGATCACTATGGCTATGCAAAACCGTTTGTGCTTTGGAATTTGTTCGAACCCCTCCGAATTTGCATGAAATGATTTGAAACTAAATAATGCTTGATCACGGACAACTTGTGCACAAGGTATTTTGGCTTCCGCGGACGGTCGCCAGGGCATTGGGACCGATCCGATCCGGGCGAAAGATTTCGTATAGTCGTTTGTCACGGACGGAGTGCTATGTAGCGGGGCTCGCCACCTGCGTTGAATATCATTCTAGTCCCGAGACTATAACCCGTCCCTTTGTGGCATCATGCCAGTGATCCATATTCGTATATTTAAACCTGTTGCAAACTAACTTGTGTCTTCGTGGCAGGGAAGGCATGGTAAGTATTGTGCAGGTAGTTCAGACGGGCAGGTAAAATCCACCGAACGGTGGCAAGTTCATTTCAGTAAATTCTATATGTTGCTTACTTGTAAATGAACTAAGGCAAGATAGAAATCCACAAAAAAATATGCATGCTTCATTAAAACAACGTGTTGATTGGTATAGTTGGGTTAGCTCGCCTTCACCAGTATGTTTCGACATACTGACCCTCGTTGAAACAGGTTCTCCGCACCAAGACGAACCGAGCGAGGAGCCGAAGTCGTCTTCCCGATCCAGTCCAGCTATAGGCGTATTCTGATCGCGCCATCCTTGAAGCATTTTTGAAGTAGGAGCTTGCAACTCTATATACACAATGCAACTCCGTGGCAAAGCCGTCCTCCAGCCCAGAGGTCTTTATCCTTTTGAAGTTTAGTAAAGGGATATAATGTACAGGACTGCTATCTCATTTTGTGTCAACACTTTTGTAAGTCCGTGCGGCAAATTAGCTGACTCGTTCAGGAGTTTGTAATAGATGTTCATTATCAATAAAGAGAACTTTTCCATATTTCAACTTGTGTTCAATTTATCTGCGTACTCTGAATATGTGTTCAATGCAAATATCTCTAGCCTTGTGCGGGCGCAACCCCAGGCCCGCACGTCGGTCACGATTTGGGGGACGCCTCAATGATTCCACGAAATCGGGTCGTGACAGTGAGCTGACCTAGCAATTAGGCAGACGACCCTGTGCCGAGTGAAAGAACCTGTGTGACCGACTTTAGCACATTGCTTGAACAAGCTATAGACCTGGGACAGCAAGACTTAGGGTTAGACTTGGGAACGATAATGTTTGCTGTATTTGACCCGAACGGATGAATGCTAGTCGGTTGATCGGATAGATCGTGCTTAACGGTAGTACAAATACTTGGTTTGGTTGGAATGAGAAATGACTTGGATCTGATTGACCCTATCGTAAGCATCCTTGTGAATCATAAAACGAGAACCCTTGAGATTTTTGCAAGTAGCTTGTCCGATTTCACTATCTCTAAGTTTGGTTGAATGCATATGTTTGAGGGACGCCTTGAACGTGTGCACGATTCAAGACTCAATAATATGTGAAACTCGAGTGCTAAGAGTTCGTTATCGCTAAGTTGGTTGATATGCATATGTTTGAAGGACGCTTTGAATATGTGCACGATCCAGACTCGCGATATGCTGATCTCGCATGCTAGTGCAAGTGAATATCCACAAGAACAAGTATAATGACTTGTATAAGTTTGCCTCAGCCCTAGATCATCATTCATGATGGATTAAAATGTACCCCACGTTAAGCAACATGTCCCGCGCTAAGGCGCAATGAGACCGACTCAGCATACACGCTACACGACGTAAGGAACGAGTAGGAGATTGTGTTCAAATGGATTTAGTGGTACCGATTACTATGCTTGGGATAGATTCGATAATGCGATAGAACGGCCTGCGCTCAGAAAGTCTCGTGGACGAGACTTTTTCTGAGTGGTGTATAATGTAACGACCCGTTCCGCTCAAGCGGACTGCCGATTCAAATGATAAAAGTGCAATGTCCCGACCTGCTTTGTTCAGGGAGAATAATATTTGTGCATAAAATAAATTTTCTAGAATTTATTTTATAAAACTTTAATAAAATACTACACCCAAAATATTTTATAAAATATTTGTAATTAATAATTAGATATTTATCTAGTTATATAAATTAAATAACTGTATTATCTAATTAACTAAGTAAATAACTAAATGGATATCCAACAAAATGGGATAATAGTAAATAATATGCAAATCTTACAAAAAATAAATTTGCCTATTTTGCATGGAGAATTATGGGATGCTAATTGTAGAAAAGTTGGAATTGAAAAATAACCACAATAAATTATATATATATAATATCTAAGTATTTAACACTTAATCTATGGTTGTTACGCTAATGTCATACAAATACCAAGGGATCGAATTTTTTTGCCACGAAAGGATCCTACAGGTAGTGTCTCTTGTATAGGCTACTTCCTATGAAGGGAGATACAGATTTTGGGGCCATCCTATATTATTAATGTCCAAACCACTGTGAAGTGTCCTAATAAAATTATTGGATTTTAATTAATTTGAAAAATAATCTAAAATAAATACAAGAAATACAAAATACACACAAGATACCTATTTTTGGGTGAGGGGGTTTACAATATTGCCTCTGAGCTATCGTCCCACCAATCTTCCCAGCGGAGCAGTCCTCAGGTCCACTCGCACACTCTCGTAGTGACCACTCAAAAACCAATCTCGTTAGACGCTAGCCATGTTCATATTTTCTCTGAGCTATCGTCCCACCAATCTTTCCAGCGGAGCAGTCCTCAGGTCTATCTTTATTTTCGGATAGACCATACTCAACAAACTACTCCCTAGCGAGTACTTGGGACTTTGGCTTACGTCCATATTACCTCTGAACTATCGTCCTAACATTCTTCCCGGCTGAGTTTGTCGTGTCCATATTACCTCTGAGCAAACCTCCCAGGTTTTGGCTGTCGATCATCACGTCCATATTACCTCTGATATCGGTTGTCATCCCCGCTTATCACCCGTACTTACCAAGGTACACCAGCGGTATTAAGTCCACAAAAAAATGCCACGTCCATATTACCTCTAGCAGGGCTTGTCTCAAACCTATTACTTGTACTAACATGTGCAAAAAATAATGGATCTACAAAATCTATCACGTCCATATCACCTCTGTTAGGATCTGTTTCGAATCTATTACTGGCACCCCTAGTGCGCAAAAGGGTAATAGGTCCACCAAAGACCCCCCAGTGGGATGTCCTTACTATCCACAAAACCTATCACGTCCATATTACCTCTGATAAGGTTTGTTTCGAATCTATACTTGCACCCCAAGTGCGCAAAAGGATAATAGGTCCACTAAAATTCCCCAGTGGGATGTCCACACTAACTACAAATGATGTACTACGACCATCTCACCTTTAGTACAAGCGCCCCGCTGTTAGCAACAATGATGACGACGACCCTTGGGTATTATCTTCTCAAAAACTGTCACTTTGGGGTCCGTGCGAGAAGATAGTCCAGAATCCTAAAGAGATCTAATCAAACCAAGGCGTTTAATGAGTGGGTGGCAGCCTGACGGCGCCCATCCATGCGCCCATGCAACCTAATGTCCATTCGACCCAAATATACCCTGTCCACGCTTCTTATTCAAAGTATTTCAAACTTATCAGTTTGAAAACTTTGAAGGGGGTCTTGTAGAAGCATAGAAAAATTGGATCCATGCGTTTAGCAACCATGCGGCCTAGGAAAAAGTTCAGCAGGAATTGCACCGCATGATCACCATGCGGCCCAATTAGGCGATAGCCATGTGGACCAAACGACCAAAGGCAGTTTTGGCCGCAGATGGATCTGACATCACGCTCTGACAATGAGATTACATCTGACACAAAATCCTGACAGAGAAGGATTTTCTGAACATCTCGATAGATGTGAACTCACTAAAAGACAGAAGTCTCAGGAAGTGTGCAGCACTACGTGTACAATACGGCAAAAGACTCTCATGCGGCTCTGGCCCATGTGTCCCAGACTCTATACGTCCCATGCGACTCAGGCCCATGCATCCCAGACTCTATGCGTCCCATGCGTCTCTGGCCCATGCGTCCCAGACTCCATGCGTTCCATGCGTCTCTGGCCCATGCGTTCCATGCGTCTCTGGCCCATGCGTCCCAGACTCTATACGTCCCATGCGTCCCAGACTCTATGCGTCCCATGCGTCTCTGGCCCATGCCTCCCAGACTCCATGCGTTCCATGCGTCTTTGGCCCATGCGTCCCATGCGGCTGTGGCCTATGCGTTCAAGACTCCATGCGTCCCATGTGGCTCTGGCTCATGTGTCCCAGACCCCATGCGGTCTCTACGATTCTTTGCTTCGTATGCCCAAATTTCCAAACAAACCAAATCGTGATGTTGTAACAAGGTGGTCCTTTCCAACCAAATGATCGGTCACGTGTCCAATTGACCAAGTCACGCCCACAAAGGATGAGAAACCATCCAGATATTCAGCAACAAGAAAATCTTAACAAATGTCAACATGACAGCTGAAGCCCGGATTCTCGTGCACAGTTGTAACTCCTTTCTGTTAGGGGAAGACACATGGAAACTCCCAAACGTCCATGCGATCCGAAATCCATGCAGCCACAGAACAACTATAAATAACAGGGTACTACTCCTATACAACCCCCAGGCTGGCTATTGGCAAACCTGCGCTCAAGCAAAAGAGAAGAGCTTCTGCATCGGATCGTCCACGGAGTAAAGAGACTTGCTATACTCCTAACCCTCCATCGTCATCCCCAAAACACAAAATTTGTACTTAGATTGTCTGTTTAGGACTCCTCTCTGTACTCTCTTTAGTTTGTTTAATTAAATCAAGTTTCTTTTCAAACTTTCGCATTTAATGACAAACAGTATCACGAATCATGTCCAATTTTCTAGTGTGGATTGTGACAACAAATTTTGACACTTCGAATTATGTAGAACACTAGCAAAGTTGATAGTTAGAAAGTACAAACAAAATTTTGACATTCCTATTTTAACAGTCATTTGTACAGAACTGACTCGGCTTAGCAATCCACTTAGGCTTGTATTTAGGACACCATAATTTTTTTTTATACAATATGTACTCTCTTTTTCTCTCTCTCTATATATGTGTGTGTAGGTTTGTGTGTGTGTTAGACATATGGAACAAAATGAAATAAAAAATGGTACAATTTGCTTAATCTATATATGATGTTTATTTCAAAAAAATAAAAATATTTCATTTAAATAATTTTATTAGTGCTCCCAAATGTCTCGAGATACCTCCGTTTTTTTTTAGTTTTTTCTTGGCATTTTAAGATAGATTTTTCTGTTTTCAGAATTGACAAAATACTCTTTATGTAAAGCACCATCAAAATTGTAGTGCTCCAATAAAATTCCGCAGTACTAATAACGCTAACATTTCGAAATAGAACATTTGTAATCAGCATTCTAACCAGAATGGTACATGAAGACTTAGTTTGGTTTCTATATTTTTTGTTTCCACTAATACAAATCAGAAATTTTTATACAGGTGCAAGATTGTTAGATAGGATGGTAGTTAAAGGAAGAAGTTGCGAAAGAATGAAATGACGTGTTAAGACAAATTGTTAACTAAGTTGGCGACTACGAAGTTCCACGTCAAATGAGTTGGCAAGCAAATACAGATAAAGAAATGAAACGCCAAGTCAGATGACATGTTAGAATAAATCGTCAAGTGAGTTGACAAGCTACAACGTTAAGAGAGTTGGCATATGAGATCTCATTTTGAAAGGCTAAGTAGAGTTTAGATCCTGAATTTTATATCAATTTAGAGTTTAAGTTTTGTCATGTCCAGTTAGAAAATTTAGATCTGAAATTTTATTTTATTTTTTATATTTCTATTATACTCTCAAGTTTATATAAAAAAAAATTTAATATTAGACATAATGAGGATGAATATAATTAAAAATAAATAAATAAATAATAAAAATCTAAAATTTAAATTTTTTAATTTAATATGTTAGAATTTAAACTCTAAACTGATGTAAAATTCAGAATCTAAACATTAATTAGTTTCATTTAAAAAAAATTATTGGACCTTCCATGAGTTGAGAGCCGTCCCTGAACAACACGAGAAATTGGAACCAACAAATACAAATTATAAGTCATCGAGGAGTGCATAAATTTTGGTAGAATTGTGCATAAAAAGAAGAATCGAGGGACTTGTTTGATTTGATTTGAGAAGTATATTGACGGGTCATATAGATGGGTCTCATCGGCCAAGTTTGTACGGGTTCCTTTACATGAGGATTTTTCTTCAACCAAACATGTCTCAATCAAAACTAAATCAGTAAGTTGAAAAAATCGCTTAGTTCTAAGAATCCCACCTACCTTATTCAATTGTCTTAGTTGTCTAGGAGCCCCTATGGGCCTATTCTCATATCTTTATTTTGGAAATTTATAAGGGCACTACAAAGTTTACTCAGGACTAGTCCAGGATTGGGACTAGCCCATTAATGAACAAAGTTTACTTATACTATTCCATTTGTTTACTCATAATAGCCCAAACTCCCCTAATCTCCACCGGAGTTCTCCTCCCTCCTCTCTTTCTTGTCGGAGTCCTCCTCCTCCGCCTCCTCCCCCGTCCTCCACCGCCGCCTCCCGTCACCGTCGCCGTCGACGCCTCTGCCTCCTCCCCTGCCTCCCGCCGCCTCCTTCCTCTCCCGTTCCTCCGTCTCGTACCTCCTTTCGGTGCTCGACTACCTCGGCACCCTCGGCGTCCGCCGCTCCTCCCTCCCCTCCTTCCTCCGTCGCTACAACCAAGTCCTCCACTCCGCCGCCGGAAGACATGAATAATAACACAATGACAAAGAAAAATAACAGCACACAGGAAACCAAAAAAAGAAAAAGAAAATATAGAAGAACTGTCAAAATTTGACATATATGTTGATTTTTAGGACTGTCAAAATTTTGACAGTCCTACCAATTGGAACTACTGTCAAAATTTTGACAGTCCTAAAAATTCAACATATATTTTTAGGACTGTCAAACTTTTGACAGTCCTACAAATTGGAAGGACTGTCAAAATTTTAACAGTCCTAAAAATATATGTTGAATTTTTAGGACTGTCAAAATTTTGACAGTCCTTCCAATTGGTAGTACTGTAAAAATTTTGACAGTCCTTCCAATTGGTAGGACTGTCAAAATTTTGACAGTCATAAAATTTATTTTCTGTTAATTTATTTTGTTAATTGGTGGGGGGGGGCCAATTTATTTTGTTAATTTTATGTTTTATTTAAGAAAATATATTTTAACGAAATAAAATTAAAATAAATTAACAGTAAATTTACTGTATCGAAATTTCAAAATTAACAAAAAATTAAAATAAATTAACTCAGTTGTCGATATGTATCAAAATTTCAAAATATCCCAAATTTCTATCCTTAAAATTTGTTAAAGTATTCTGTTATTTAAAATAGTAAATTTATTATTGGTCCATTAAATATTTTGTAAAAAAAAAATAATACAAAAAGTAAAATTTGGAGGTCGAAACATCGTTTTTTTGCGATTCTAAAAATTTGGGAAGTCCGTCAAACGGTGAAACGGTTTTTCCCGAAGTACTTTTCCATACGGTCATTTTGGCACAAACTGGACCTTGTTTCGATCTCCCAGTCAAAAGTTATGATACTTTAAAGTTTTATATTTTATATTTTTGCCTGTAATATGTACGTCTTACTTCGGATGAAAATTCTTTCTACACGAATTGTGTTACTCTCGTCGAAAACATACAAATCGACCTATTGTGTGACGAAAAACGATTTGAAAACAAATAGTTATGGCCGTTCGAAGTCTGATCGACGGCAGACGTAATATTCGTACGGTAGAATTTTTTTTTTTTTTTGGGGTTCAATGATAACATATTTTATTTTGGATGTTAAACTAAATAAAAAAAATCAAAATCCAAAACTAACTAAATAGAAAAAAACTAAAAAAAAAAATATCCTGACAATTAAAATGAGTACTGTCAAAATTTTGACAGTCCTCATTGTTTGTGGGACTGTCAAAATCCTGACAGTCCTAGTTTTATATAAAATTTTCAGTGGGTTAAAATTAGGACTGTCAAAATTTTGACAGTCCACATAGCTTGTGGGACTGTCAAAATTATGACAGTCCTAACAATTTGTAGGACTGTCAAAATTTTGACATTCCTAACAATTTGTAGGACTGTCAAAATTTTGACAGTCCTTCCAAGTGGTAGGACTGTCAAAATTTTGACAGTCCTGATTATAACAGTCCCGAGTGAAATTTGGGAGTGACAAACTTGTAATTATCAATGATAAAAATTTGGGCTAGTCCCAAGTAACTTTAAAAATGACAAACTTGTAATTTTGAGAAAAATTATATTGGGCTACCCCAAGTAATATGTGTAGTGCCCTTATAAACTATCTTTATTTTCAACGGAGTATAATCTAATTTGTAGATAAATTGTTATTATTGGAAGCTGAAGATTAATATTGGGTGAGTACACTTTGGCCATATTTGTATGGCGCAATCAAAACATTGGGAAGTGAAATTCAATTTTTTTTCTTTTAAGTTTGATTACGAATGAAAGTAAGAAAAAAGAATTTCAAAAAAAAAAAAAAAAAAATTAGAAAGAAAAAAAATAGTTCCTCCATCTACCTAAAGATTTATTTTGCCACTTTTAAATATTCGATTTTATAAAGTTTGCTTAAATTCATCTTCTTATTAAATGAAGCAGATACTTATACAAGAGAGTTTTAACAACTTTGGAAAGAAATTCTCCAAGTGGTTGCAAGGGATAATGACATCTCCTAGTGGTTGTAGGTTGTTACAAGGGATAACAACAGAGATAATAAATAACAGAAACTAAGATAATGCTAAGCACTGTTATTATTAACATTTTTCCTCAAGTTGAACGTCCGTAGGGAGAGATTCAGCTTGTTAAGCAGTGTATCAAACCGCGGACGAAGCAAAAGTTTGGTGAGCACATCCGCTAATTGATCATCAGTGGAGACGTATGCGACCCAAAAGGTTCCATTCTGAACTTGTTCACGCACAAAATGATACGACAAGGCGATGTGTTTCATGCGAGAGTGAAAAACATGATTGGAACTTAGGCTTGTTGCCCCCAAATTATCACAATAGACGACCGGTGGTTGTGACTGTTTGTGACCAAGCTCACCAAAAAGCGATAGCACCCACATTAGTTCATAGGCAGTGTCGGCGAGGGCCTTGTATTCAGCTTCTGTTGAAGTTCTTGCAACAGACCGCTATTTCCTTGAACTCCAGGAAATAGGTGTACTCCCTAGTGGAAACAAAATTTTCCTTATCACCGGCCCAATCAGCGTCGGAGAAGGCATGAAACACTAAAGGGACAGAGGCGGAGATGTGAATGCCATGATTAAGACTGCCAATCATATAACGTAGCACTCTCTTCAGTGCACTCCAATGTTCACTGGTCGGCTGTTGCATAAATTGGGACAGTTTATTTACACTAAATGCAACATCAGGACGCGTCAATCCAAGGTACTGAAGGCTGCCGACCAAGGTTCTGTACTCAATTGGGGAGAGAAGTAAAATGCCACCATCACGCAGCAAGGGAGTTTGAGATGACATCAGAGTGGTAACCGATTTTGTATCTGCCATCCCGGCTTTAGTGAGCAGATCAAGGACATACTTCCGTTGAGAGAGAAAGATACATCACCAGTGGGTAGAACTTTCACTCCAAGAAAGTAATTGAGGTTGCCAAGATCCTTGAGAGAAAACTTTTGTGCAAGCTTTAAAATTAGATCATTAACAGCAACATTAGAGTTCCCTGTTAGAATTATATCATCGACATAAACTAAGAGGAAAAACGTTGTGAGTCCATGATAATATATAAACAGAGAAGCATCAGCAATTGAATTGGAGAAGCCGAGTTGGAGTAAATAACTCCGTAACTCATGATACCAGGCTCGTGGAGCTTGTTTTAGCCCATACAGGGCCTTTTTGAGTCTGCACACATGGTCGGGAGTGGCCTGGTTGACAAATCCAGGTGGTTGGCTCATATAAACCTCTTCATTGAGCGTCCCTTGAAGGAACGCATTATTGATATCAAGCTGCTTCACCGACCAACCACGACTGACTACAAGGGTGAGAACAACACGAACCGTGACAGGCTTTACCACTGGACTGAAGGTCTCTGTATAGTCCCAGCCAGGTTTTTGATGAAAGCCTTTTGCGACTAACCGCGCCTTGAAGTGATCAATCGAACCATCCGGGAGACGTTTGATTCGGTAGACCCACTTGCATGGCGGAACCAGGCCCCATGTATTGTTGGAGAGGAGAGCATCAAAATCTTGCTGCATCGCCGTGCGCCACTCCGGTGATTTCAAGGCCTGCGTAATGGTGTTAGGTTCTTGTGGGTGAGAGACACAGGCATGGAGGTTGAGCTTTTTGATGGATTTAATGATGTTATATTTGGACCTGGTAATGATGCCTCGGTCAGGGAGCAACAGAGGACGGTTGTGGTTGAGGCGAGCTTGAGGCGTGGGAATAGGGCGTATGTGATGGGAGGGAGGAGGTTGCTGATTTCCTGGAGAGTGGGGACTGGAGGTATCAGGTCGTGGGGTAGAAGGAGAGGAAAGAGGGTTCATTTGATTTGTAGTGGTGTGAGAGTCTAAGGAGCTAGGGCCGGCAGGTGTGGGAGGAAAATTAGGTAGGCTGGGAGAAAAAAATAGGAGGTAGTTGGGATGAGGTATGTGGGGAGGTAATAACCTGGATTTCAGAAGGTGGGGCCTCAGGGTGCGATAGTGGCTGGAGAAAAGGAAGCTGATAAGTGATCCACTCATCGCCAATTGGGTCAGTGGGACTAGATTTTGGCGGAAGACTGCGATATGGGTACTCCGTTTCAAGAAAGCGGACATGACGGGAGGAATAAATATGCCGCGTCTGTTGTCATTTCTTGCTCTTTAGTGTGATTTCTTCTTCTTCTTCTTCTTCTTTCTCGTGATCAATAAATACTAACTTCTTCCAAATTTTCCAATTCTTCTTTCTTGGTCTGCAATTTCTTGTGTTCATGACTAAATCGAGATTCACTCCATCAATACCCAGTCTATTGGAAACAGGACCTTATCAAGAAATCTGAAAATAGCACTAAATATCCACTCTACCTGTCAATAATATGCATATAAAAGAGGCATGCACATGGTTTCTCAGACTCGGCCTGGTATTTTTGTGGCTTCCAAAATTGGAATTGGCTTTGTTTTTAGTATTTGCATTAGCGAAGAAAACTGAGCCCTTCTGTTGCTCCATGCATCCTTCTTCCACTTTGGTTCTTGACCAGCTTCTATGAAGCTTCCTTCCTACTTTCGATTGGATTAAGGAAAGATGTTTAAATCCCACTAAAGCTATACACATTCAATACCAATACTATTACTATAGTTTGATCCCTCTTGAGCTCTTCATTGTGCTAAGGAACACATGAAACTTGCCTTGGCAAATAGGTAGCTCCTTGACTCGTGCTTTTCATGGTTTCCTCACAAATTTTGTTCTTCTAAATGTAGATATCATATGAGCACCAAAATAAAATCGGACACAATTTATCCTATTTCAACGTAATGGTTAAACAAGTTTCCATGTATAAAACCTCTGTTGCAAAGAAATGAGTACTATTGCACAGACGCGAATATGACATGATACAGACACAATGACTCGGACACATGCCTTTTGATGTATCCTAGATGAATTTTAGAGTACCTGCATTGATATGTTTATGTCATTGATTTTGGAGTATTGGTGCATCCTACAACAAGACCACAATAAACCCCACGGTTGAATCATTCTTCATTAGTGGAAAACAACTTCAAATAGCTTCGTTTAAGCAATACTTCTGATATTTGAACTTGTGAAATTGCCTGTGTTCTGAAATCCAAACATGATGTGACGTGGTGACATGAGCACAGTTTCAGTTTTAGCTTACAATAATGCTAAGTTTACTACCAAATGCTTACGACCTTCTTACCACCCTCTCACCACACCTCCCCCCACCCCCCCGCTATGTGGGCCACTCCCGGTCCCACCTCTCCTCCAATGAACGACTGCCACATGACATTTCGGCCACGTGGCGACCACCCGAACAGCCACCGGGTCCCACCTCCCCCCCTCCTCCAATGGACGGCTGCCACGTGGATGCCACGTGGACGCCACGTGACGGTTGTAAGAGGGTTGTAGGCATTTGGTTGTAGTCATAGCATAGCCCTTTAGCTTATCATAGAGTGTCTTAGAGCGTCCGCATCGTAGCTGATACTTATCCGATACGACGTGACAGTGATAAAGGGCTGACTTTTTTTAGTGTATGTGCTTCCTAAACAACAATAGAACCCATGGATCTTACCCAAATTATGCAGGTTCCTAGCTAGCAGGTTCTGTAAGAAATAACATTGTGGATGAGCTAGTCCTGATGTTAATTTTAGGTTCTGTAGTGAATTAGAAGAGAAACAATGTTACATAACATTGTAAAATGAATGGGCTTCGATGCTCCTATTGAGCCATATGAAGTTTAGAGCATGTTCTAAGTCACGTCAAGTGGCGTCCATGACAACTATTACCACTGAGTACTTCTAAGAGTGCTCTAACAAAATAGAAAATGATACATAGTAACATCAGTTGGCTTCGCCGGAGTTAGGTGGTCGGAGAACAAGGGGCCGTGGTCTATTTATAGAGAGGGGAGAAGGTTCTAGTTCGGTGGGTGGTTGAGGCGGTTAGGCTAGTTCTTGGGGTCTAGCCCCCGCCCCCCCTCGTGCTGATCGGTAGAGAAGAAGGGAAGGAAATATAGAAATTTTGTTATTGCAGAAATAAATTTAATATTTGCATTTTAATTCCTTTCTATGATTCCATTACAACTTTATTTAACTATTACTTCTATGTGATTATTCTAATTATAATTTAGAAAAATTATTACTAAAGATGTTTATTACTATTAACAATTATTATTATTATTATTATTAGTAGTAGTAGTATGACACTACTACTTATTAACAATAAAATTTCTAATGGTTAGGATTTGGATATTGCATCAACCCTGAAACTTAGATATAACAAATGTCAAGTTTATGACTTCTTTTCTTGAAAAGTTATACTTGTCTATCAAATATTGGGTAAATAGTTTTCAACAATATTTCGTAAGTATACAACACGTGGTAACCATCTATATTGTTGATAGAGAAGTAAAAATATATTAAACACTTATGTAAAATCGTAAACTCGACCTAAATCTGAATAGAAGAATAGAAATCCAACACAAACACGATTAGCAGGAATAAAAATTTGACAAGAACCGGAATAAGAATCTGAACCCAAAAACTTATATGGTTTCGGTTCTTATCTTACATAAACCAGACTCAATTCCGACGCATCTAATAGAGATTGGAGAATATGTTGGTTGTCTCCAAATAATTATTTTTAGCACGAAGTTGACCGGTCCGATCCCCTCGGGCTTCGGTCGGTGCTCCAATCTCCAGGTGATCTCTCTATCCTTCAATGAATTCGGTGGAACTATACCAGCCGAGCTTGGAAACATAACAGTGCTCAGTACTACACTATACATCGGAGAGAACAAACTCACTGGAACTATCCCTACTTCGATCGGGAATCTGACGAACCTCAGCTTCCTTGAAGTAAGCAACGCCGGCTATCTAGAAGGTGGGATCCCCGGGGAGTTTGGGAATCTTCTGAATCTCCAAAAGCTGAATCTGGGTGGCAATAGCCTGACTGGTACGATCATACCGATGGGTCTGTTGAACGCTACGAAGCTTTCCTTCATCCAACACTTCCGAAACAATCTCACTGGCCCCATACCTTCTTCCATCGGAGACGCCTGGCCTCAGCTCACAACCATGCACTTTGGCTTCAACCAGTTCAGTGGAGGGTTCGACTTCATAACGTCTCTAACAAACTGCAAGAATTTGATTCACATTGTGGCGTCAGGGAATCCGATACAAGGCGTTCTTCTGGATTCTATAGGAAATCTCACGACCGATCTTCAGTACTTTCTAATACAAGAGACCCTCATAAACGGGAGAATTCCTGTTGGATTTGGCAACCTGAGTAATCTTCTCGTCATAGATCTTGAAGCAAACCAGCTTACTGGAGAACTGCCGTCAGATTTTTGGAGACTGAAAAAACTCGAGGGAATTTACCTAGATCATAACAGAATTAGCGGGACCATCCCTTTCGACCTTGGTAAATTGACAGGCTTGAATGTCCTCATGCTCGAGGAGAACATGCTCTCGGGGTCGATACCTGATTCTGTAGGTAATATGACCGGGCTACAACACCTTTCTTTAGCCGGCAACAGATTATCATCAAGCATTCCCAGTAGCCTATGGAGATTAAAAGGTGTTATCGATATTAGCCTGTCGCGGAATACTCTACATGGCACACTTCCGACGATTAAGGAGGGAGATCTTGAAGCCCTAGACACATTGAACCTATCCAAGAATCGGCTTTCAGGTAACATCTCAACTGCTTTAGGAGAGATTAAAATGCTTGAACAGTTGGATCTTTCGGATAATTCTTTCCACAACCAAATTCCTGAATCGCTCGGTGGACTGACTAACATCAAGTATTTGAACCTGTCGCACAACATGCTCACGGGCGCCATACCTAAGTCTTTGGCCAGCCTCCCTTTGCTAGCTAGTCTAGATCTCTCTTTCAATGAATTGGAAGGGCAAATTCCTAAAGGCAGAGTGTTCTCAAATTCCAGCATCCCAACTTTGAAAGGGAATGCAGACCTTTGTGGTGCACCTCAATTAGGTTTTGAAACTAATTGCTCTTCAATTGCTAGTCCCTCTAATTCATAGAACAGAGTGTATCTACTTAAATATATCCTCCCTCCTATTGCTTTTGTACTTGTTCTAGTTTCTTGTTTCTATCTTCTATTAGTACACCGTCGTAGGAATATCAAAGACGAGACCTTATCCGAAGATCCATCTATGGGTAACCTCAGATCGATTTCAGACTATGAGCTACTCCGTCCTAATGACAACTTTAGTGAAGCCAACTTACTTGGAAAGGGAGGTTTTAGTTCAGTGTTCAAAGGATGCCTGGATGACGGGTTGCCTGTTGCAGTAAAGGTCTTGAATTTAGAGGTTCAAGGGGCCTTGAAAAGCTTTGATGCAGAATGTAGTGCTTTGCGCATGCTTCGACATAGGAATCTCGTCAAAGTCATTAGTGCATGTTCTAACCAAGAATTCAAGGCTCTGGTCCTTGAGTTCATGCCAAATGGGAACCTGGAGCAATGGTTGCATTCCGCCGATCGCTACTTGAATCTGCATCAGAGACTTGACATAATGGTGAATGTATCGCTAGCAATCGAGTATCTTCACCACGACCATCCCGAAGTTGTGCTGCACTGTGATCTGAGGCCGAGCAACGTGTTGCTAGACGAAGATATGGTAGCACATGTCGGAGACTTTGGCATTGCCAAACTGTTACTAGGTGATGGTATTTCTGCACTGTCAGCTAGCGCACCAGGCACAATCGGCTACATAGCTCCAGGTAACTTAAAAGCACTTAGTAGTATAGTTCTATTACTATTATAGGGGTTAGTATTCCATAAGATTATTACCATCTTACTGATTCAAAGTTTTTTCTGTTGGGGGGCTGTAACCAATACAACAGAGTACGGATTGACTGGAAGAATCTCAAGGAAGGGAGATGTGTATAGCTTCGAAATTTTGTTGCTAGGGACGCTTACGCGAAAGAGACCAAGTGATGCTGTGTTTGATGGAGGATTAAGTTTGAGGCAGTGGGTATGCGAAGCATATCCTGATGGAATATTAAAGAATGTCGATGACAGTCTCTTAAGAGAAGAACTTATGATCATGACTCAACGACAACCTGCAGAAGTTCTGGAATTCATTCATCAATGTTTGTCCTCTGTCATAAAATTGGGCTTAGTGTGTTCAGAGCAATCGGCAAAAGAAAGGATTTCAATGAGAGGTGTTGTTCCAATGCTTCAGAAGATAATGGAAGAATACGTATCAAATGCACTATAATGTCCTCTTGGCTGGTCCTTGCTATTTCATAATGTTTTGATTGTTTGGTTTCAACTTAAGTTTCTGCGTTGCTTTAATTTGATTGTATTTGGTTTTAATGTCATCTTTGTTAGCAATGGAGAATGGAACAATTTTCTGTGTATTTATTCAATAGAGGTAGAGCTCAATTTATAGAGTTTACAAGAGAAAAGTAAATGTAGAAAGTGTACAACGGCAATAATCTAAAGAAGGAGAAAAACTCAAAAAAAAATTTGGGGGTCTATACACAGAGCACACTCAAAGTCAGTAGCAACAAAATTCACACAAAATCAATATTCCCGGTTCATAACAAGTATAACCATTGGCTGCTTTAACAGTTCTGCCAATATCACAAACTATGTATGTATACTGAGCTCAGTTGGTAGAGGCCTACACAGCTCCAGAAATGTGGACCAAGTTTACCAAGGGAGGGAGCACTAGTTCCTACATAACGACAAGGGACAAGATATTTTGAACATTTGTAAGGACTTAAGCTAGTGAATTCCAAATAAGAACCTGTTGATTTTTCAAGGTTACAAGCAGGAAAACAACTTTGTAACAATAGATTCAGCTACAATGATCTTCTTACCACATTGATCAAGAGGCACATTTGCAACTTGTTTCTCAACGATAATGGAGAGAGAACACCGTCATCACCATCATCGGCAAGTAGCAGCATCCGGAGATGTTGACGCATACACAGCCTTTGGATCCAAAGATAAAATGGTGCATTAGCATCTCTGTATCTGACCTTAACTATGCTCCTTCATATTCCAGCTTGGCTAAAAAAACTGAAATTTGTAAACAAATATTAAGTTAGCTCCATGCATCCTTCTTCCACTTTGGTAATGAATTTTGATGTAGTAACTTTATTTAACAAAATTTTAAACTTTTTTATATTTGAGGTTGACTCTCCTTTACTAAATTCCTGCGTCCGCCCCTGAGCACGGATAAGAAAGGGGAGGAGTGGGTGTGTGTTGTGCAAAATAAAAATAGAAATGGGAGAGGGTCTTGTGCTAGAAGCCCAAGATAGAGACGATCATTAATTTAATGACTGACTTTATCTTCTGAAGAAGAAGAAGAAGAAGAAGAAGAAGGAGGAGGAGGAGGAGGAGGGAGGGTAAATAATGGTTTTAAGTTTTTATGAATTGGCATCATTCACCAGATTGATTTGAACTGAGTCTTGTTGGATTGGATCGTCTGTCCATCCTCACTACTGATAATTAAGAGTCCATCCATCCAGGGAATCTATGTAAAGGGCAGTGCAGAATATGTTGGCTACAAGCAGCGGGTTGTAACCTTCAGGAGGTAAGGACAGAGAAACACAGTCTGTTTCGAAAAGACAGAGAACTAAGGAAAAGGAAACTGTTTGTTGCTTTTTATTTCTCACATATGAAAACAAGCAACTACACTCACATTTTATAGTGTCAAAGTTCTATTCCTAAAAGTAAGGGTCATGACTAGATTATTAACTGATAGAATATACTCTCAAATTGTTGAAATTAGTTGATTGATTTTATTGATTGTCTCATTGGCATTATATAGCCTTACAGTCATTAATACAATGATCTCAATCATTATGACAATAATCTCATAATGGAATATCCTGTGACATATTCTGGCATCCCAAATATGTCCTCAGGATATTCCTATGTGCTTAAATATGACACCCAACATACCATATCAACACTCCCCCTCAAGATGGGTGAAAGATATTCACTAAGTCCATCTTGTCACATCCTCTAATCATGCTCACTGAGGCGAGTCCCTTGGTTAGTCCATCTGCTACTTGATCCCTGGTTGGAACATGGCCAAGCTCCAGTAATCCATTATCCAACTTCTCTTTGATGAAGAATATATCAATCTCGATGTGTTTGGTCCTGTCATGCTGTACTGGATTGTTGGCGATACTAATAGCTGACTGATTGTCACACCACAGCTTCATCTTGGCTCCTTGATCCAGCTTCAGCTCCACCAGCATATTCTTCAACCATAACAGCTCTGCAACTCCCAAGGCCATAGCTCTGTACTCTGCTTCAGCTGTCGATCTGGCCACCACAGACTGCTTCTTACTCCTCCAGGAGACCAAGTTACCTCCTACAAATATGCAATATCCCGAGGTAGACCTCCTGTCATCAGCACAACTAGCCCAGTCAGAATCGCAGTAGCCCTCGATGCTCACGTGATTGTTCTTCCTGAATATTAGTCCCTTCCCGGGAGCACCTTTCAAGTACCTCAGAATCTGGTACACTGTATCCATATGACCCTTCCGTGGGTCATGCATGTAGCGGCTCACCACACTTACTGCAAAGCAGATATCAGGACGTGTGTGGCTCAAATAGATCAACTTGCCAACCAGTCTCTGGTATCTGTCCCGATCAACTGGTTCTCCAGCCTCAGCATCAATCTTGAACCTCTGATCTATTGGTGTCGCTGCAGGTTTGCACCCCAACATCCCAGTTTCTGTGAGAAGGTCCAGTGCATACTTCCTTTGAGAGAGAACAATCCCCTCTGCTTCTCGAGCAATCTCAATCCCAAGGAAGTACCGAAGAAGGTCGAGATCCTTCACCTCGAATTCCTTGCCAAGCTTTCCTTTGAGTTGGGCGATCTCCTGCTCATCATCTCCTGTGATAATCATATCGTCCACATACACCGCAAGCATGGTGATGTGGCCTCCACTCCGACGGAAGAACACAGTATGATCAGCATTGATCTGCTGATATCCCATCCCTATCATCGCTCTTCTGAATCTGTCAAACCACGCTCGAGGAGACTGCTTCAGTCCATAGAGGGACTTCTTCAACCTGCAGACCTTGCCTACTGTCTGATTGGTGCCAAATCCTGGTGGTATCTCCATGTACACCTCCTCCACTAGATCTCCGTGAAGAAACGCATTCTTCACATCCAGTTGGTGTAGCTTTCATCCACCATTCGCTGCCAGAGAAATCAGAGTCCTGACAGTGCTCATCTTTGCAACTGGTGCAAAGGTCTCGTCATAGTCGATGCCGTATGTCTAACTGTATCCTTTGGCTACTAGTCGAGCTTTGTAGCGCTCAACCTGTCCATCTGGGTTCTGCTTCACGGTAAAGACCCACTTGCATCCAACTGCTCTCTTCCCCTCTGGCAGTCTCACAAGCTCCCAAGTGTGGTTCTTCTCCAGAGCTCCCAACTCCTCGTGCATTGCCGCTTTCCACTTTGGATCGTTCTTGGCAACCTGCCAATTGTTAGGTACAGTAATACTATCCAAAGATGTTATAAATGCTCCATGAGAAGAAGGGATATGGTCATAAGAAACAAACTGAGCAATATCCCAACCATATCTGTTTGGAGGATTTCCTGCATTGCTGCGAGTGGTCCTCCGTACAGATAGTGGTGTAGGAGGAGTAGAAGTAGGAGGAATGATATTTTGTGAAGGAGAGGGTATCACCTGAAGGGGGGTTGGTGTCGGTGCCTCAGGAGTTGGGACGAACGCAGGCAAAGGACTTGGCACTGGCACTGTCGGTACTGGTCCTGCAGTTTGCTTCTCTCTCCTGCTGTAGGTAAGTAACTCTCCCTGAGCCGTAGGCCTAACACCTTCACCTTCTTGTCCCTTCTCCGTGCCTCCATGCCAAACTTCTAAATCGGTTACCACCAAGTTCTCCATCTCCCCCTCTCGCCTAATACTGGCAGTATTAGACGTGTTGTGTGAAGTTCCGTCCTGGTGGTAGTATGGCTCATGCTCCCGAAAGTGGACATCCATACTGACAAACTTCTTCTTCTCTACTGGACTCCAGCACACATACCCCTTCTGGGTCGCCGAGTAGCCTACGAAGATGCATTTGACCGCTCTAGGGTCAAGTTTCCCAACTGATGGCCTGTTGTCCTTCACAAAACACACACACCCAAACACCTTCAGTGGGAGTATCCCACTATTATTGCCTTGCAATACCTCACATGGGGACTTCCATCCGAGGACCTTCGAGGGCATCCTGTTGATGAGTTGAGCTGCTGTCAATACTGCATGCCCCCACAGACTCTGTGGGACATTCATGTCGATCATCATACTTCTTGCGACCTCCAGAAGGTGTCTGTTTTTCCTTTCTGCAACTCCATTTTGCGCTGGTGTGTATGCACAGGTGGTCTGATGCTGTATTCCGTGTGCTGACAAGTATTCTGCAAGCGTCCTGTTGGTATACCCCGTTCCATTGTCAGACCTCAGTACCTTCACAACTGCTTTGTACTGAGTCTGGACATGCTTATGGAAATCCCGAAAACAAGCAGGTACATCATTCTTATTTTTCATCAAATATAACCAAGTAACACGAGAGGCACACTCAATGAAAGAAACAAAGTACTTATAACCATTCATAGTGTTAGTAGCACATGGACCCCAGACATCAGAATGTACTACCTCAAAAGGAAAAGTGCTCCTATGACCCGTGCCAACATATGAGCTCCTAGTAAGTTTTCCTAACTCGCACGCATCACATACTAATTTCTCTTTTTTGTTTTTGCATAAATCTCTGGATATAACTTACTTAGAGTATCAAAGGAAGAATGTCCCATCCTCCGATGATGGAGCATCAAGGTATCCTCAGTCCTCTGTTGTAGTCCTTCCATGCCAGCCTTCTCTGCCATAGATACCAATGCCGAGTCCAGTCCTTCTCGATCTAGGTACCACAGTCCCTCATGCCAAGTGCCATCAGCTGTCTGAATGCTGTCTGCTGATGCTAGGTGAGTGTAGGAAGAAAACTCACTAGCATTCCCAGTCACATGCCGAGATGCTCCCGAGTCGATAATCCAGTCTGATGATTTAAGGGAAGAGATAGACGCAAGGGCAAGTGATTCGTCAGTACCTTCTGATGGATGGGCATACATGACAGCGTTGCCCCTAACAAAGAATGAGGTGGACGCCTCCTCTGTTCTAAGATGGAGAACTTGGTGGTAACCGATTTAGAAGTTTGGCATGGAGGCACGGAGAAGGGACAAGAAGGTGAAGGTGTTAGGCCTACGGCTCAGGGAGAGTTACTTACCTACAGCAGGAGAGAGAAGCAAACTGCAGGACCAGTACCGACAGTGCCAGTGCCAAGTCCTTTGCCTGCGTTCGTCCCAACTCCTGAGGCACCGACACCAACCCCCCTTCAGGTGATACCCCCTCCTTCACAAAATATCATTCCTCCTACTTCTACTCCTCATGTCTCCCAGTGCCTGGTCCTCTACAGTAATGGTGCCATCAGCTTCTCCGTTCCCTTCTGATATCAGGAGGTTTGCCCGATAACCTCCTCGGCCGCCTCGTCTACCCCCTCGACCACGACCACGTCCTCCATTATATCCTCGTCCGCCGAACGGTCCTCGTCCACCACCTGAGTCTCCCTCCCTAGGTGGTTTGGTACAAGCATACCGATGATGACCCATCTCCCCACAGTTGTAGCACTGCCGGTTATGCTGCCAGGGTTCTCCCTTAGATCCCGTGTTACCTGAGCTGGTGATCGCTAGTGCTGACTTTGCTTCGGGGGGACCACATGTCCCTGCTTGCAGCCTGATGCGTGTCTCCTCCTGGATCATGGCTGAGATAGCCTCCTCAAGGCTAGGGATCTTTGGTTGGGCTAGAAGTAGGGCCGTCCTCTGTGCGAAAGCTGCAGTCAGCCCTTTGAGAAACTTCATCGTCCTCTCCTGCAGACACACCTGTCTCTCCTTACACTTAGGGTCCCCGCAGCTCGCCCGATCTGAGGAGTGATCATAATCCAACCACAGACGCTCCAACTCCGTGGCATACTCCTGCACCGTCTTCTCTCCCTGTACGGTGTCATCAATCTCCCCCTTTATCTGGAAGACCCGTAAGTTGTTCCCCACACCATCATAGGTCCTTCTCAACTTCTCCCACACATCTTTCACCATCTCAATACCGTCTACTGTGGCGGCAATAGACTGGACTAAGGAGTTGAGAAGCCAGATGTAGATCACCATATGAGTGGACTTCCACTCATCGCGTCCTGTCGAGCCCTCGTCCGGCTCTGTCGTCTCGCCCGTCAGGAACCACTCCATGTTTTTTCCTGCGAGGGTTCTTCTCACCCGCCGTGACCAACTCAGATAGGTGGCTGGTCCATCTAATTTCAGATCGATGGAGGGAAGCTTCAACTCCGGCGACGTTCGTGTCGTGTTCTCACCAGCCGACATCGTCAACAACTTCATCAACGTCGCCACCTCTGCAGAATCTAGCTTCTTGATGATCTCCTCCATCGATGCTTCGTTTATCCAATCACGTCACGTCCGCTCCACGACTCACGCTCGTCCTCGTCGTCCGCTCCTAGATCCGAACATGTCCCCCCTTTTTCCAGATCTAGGCATCCCTATTAGGCGTTGTCTCGTGCTGGTGTGGAGGAGGCGGCAGCACGCATGTCACAGCCGCCGTCGCAGCAGCAGCAGCCGTGGAGATTTTTTTTTTTTTTTTTTGAGAAGGGAGGGGGGTAGACGAGGCGGGAAGGGAGGGGGGCGTGGAAGAGTTCGGTGGAGGAGATCTAGAAAATCCTCCTGTGGGTTTGTGGAAGCTTGGTGACGGCTAGGGTTTGTGGAAACTTGGCTCTGATACCATGTTGAAATTAGTTGATTGATTTTATTGATTGTCTCATTGGCATTATATAGCCTTACAGTCATTAATACAATGATCTCAATCATTATGACAATAATCTCATAATGGAATATCCTGTGACATATTCTGGCATCCCAAATATGTCCTCAGGATATTCCTATGTGCTTAAATATGACACCCAACATACCATATCAACACAAATAATGTGTTATGTCGCACTTTGCTCTGTGTGAAATTACAAGCTTAAACACATAACAACACCAACATGTGCTCCTATGTGCCAGTTTTGTCTATTCTAGTGATGGCGATAATCATTACCATGCTTGCAATCTAGTCATTCTTAATGAAAGAAAGGTGGGAAAGTAATTATAATAGACCTCGAATGAGGAAGAGAGAGCTTCTCTAATAGAAGTTGCAGGAGAGGGGTGTACTAGTTCATTCTTTACCACCAATATTTTTTCTAGTTTCAAATATTGTTAACCCATAAAAGAAAAGAAAAAGTGATTTATAGATCAAAAAAGAAAGAGGGTGTTACCTGGTGTTTGTAGGTTCGAACCAGAGAAACTCTCTCCAAAATGGGGGTAGGTTGAGTATATCTTGATCCTGCCGAAACCCTGCATAGGCAGGAGCCTCTTGGCATTTGGACGCGCCATTTAAATGTTATCCATAAATATGCAACTTGAAATCTATGATTTTCTTTATTTCGTTCAGGCTGTAAGAAACGGAGGAGACGCTCCATGCCTTCAGTTTTGTCTAAGAAGAGGAGGAGGAGGAGAATATTGCCATATACCACAACTGCAGATCCACAGGGAAGACTTGAACAAATTGGTTCTCTTGCAACTGCGTTAACAGCATTGAAGATGAGATTCAGCAATGCTCAACTTACATGCCTGGAATGGCTTCTTAGATATGCTAATCAGAGAAGGGTGGCATGCAGGTTCAGAATCTTGTCTACTTTCATAGTGGCCCTTCTCCTAGCGACAAACTCATCAAAGAGTCTAGTAATTTGTCCTGGTAATCGTGGAAACATCGGCCGCTTCATCCATGGAATTAACAGCCACACTCAGTAAGCAACAGATTCTATTGTTAAAAGTATTTCCTTTGCTAGCTAATGTTAGCAAATTAGCATAGAATACCTTAATTATTCGTTATACTTCCCTTTTTATTGTTGAGTACTTGTCTTTTATGAGTTGTGCTTCCTTTGGCTACCTAGGATTAACACTACCAGAATAAATCAAATTAGCAACGTCGCTAAATGGCCAAATAACGTCGCTAAATAATTTTAGCGACGTCTGTAGCGACCTTTCGTTGAAGTCGCCTTTAAGCTAGTCGCTGACCGGAAAAATGTCGCAAAACGTCGCTATTCCGACGTTTTCTAGCAACGTAATTGCGTCGCTATATTAGCGACGTGTTAGTTTGTCGCTATATGTCGCTAAGTTTTTTCTTTTTAGCGATGTTGTACGACTCATTTAGCGACGTTACATTGACCTGGCAATACTGCCATGTCAGCAGTTTTGCGACGGACAACGACGTTTTTAGCGACGTGGATAGCGACGTATATAGCGACGTTTATAGCGACATATATAAACGTCGCTAAACGTCGCAAGACGTCGCTAAAAACGTCGCTAAAGATACAGTGAAAAAATAAAAAAATCAATATTGAATTGTTTCCAAACCATTCTTCCTGCAGTTTATGAATTCACAATTTGTACAAATAAACCCGGAGCAACCCTCCGTTGAATTTGCTGGATTCGCCGACCCCCTTCGGTTGAACACTCAACACCGATAAATTAACATACATTTAATATAAATAATATAATAAATTTGAAGAAAATGAAACATTGAGATCTGAAACACAAACAATGTCTGAATGCCTCAAAAATAAAGAATACAAGAAATAATGTCTGAATGCCTCAAAAATAAAGAATATTCATAAATGACCAAATATCATAGGTCTGAAACACAAAAAATCAATAAACGGTCCTAACTAGGACTACTGCGGATCTGCAGGAGGATGACCACCAGCGCGCATCAGGGATAAGAACAGATCATACTGCTCCCGTGAAATTGACACCGATGTCGATGGAGAAGGCAGTGATGTCGGTGGAGTCTGTGTCGATGAAGGCGCACCAGGAGAACGTATCTGCTCCAACTATGCTAGTCGATGGTTGTATGAATCCATGGTAGATAACAGCCTCGTACTGCTATGAACCATTGAATCCTACATCATCGTCAGCCTCTCGCCCATGGACAGCTGTGATGCATGCAGCTCCGTCATGCTGCGCTCTGTCGACACTCTAAGATCAGCTGTCATATCCCGGAGCTCCATGATGCTGCGCTAGAGCATATCAAATCGTGCGATGAGCGTCGCATCGTCCGCCTGGGGCTGGGACAGGGGCTGCTCCTCCATCCTTCGCACTAACTCGTCACGGAGAGACGCAGTCTGACGGTCAACGGTCTCCTGGACTTGGGTCGACGACTGCGAGAAAGTACCAACCTCTCCCGCTGTAGGTGCACTAGCAGTCGCCCGCTCACGCAGCCTAAGATACTCGGCCTAGAAAAGTTTGGATACTCGATAATTGCCTAAGTTATATTAAAATTAATACAAAGTAAAGTAATACTTACATAGGTCTGCGAGGCCCTCTCATCAATGAGATTTTTGCCCTTTCGATGGGTGGCCAGGAAGACGGTCACCATGTTTGCATCCTCACCCCCCTGTACCTGTTAAAAATATATTATTTAGTACTAAAATTAAATATTTTATCCTACTATCATTTATCGTACTTGCATTAAAATAATATATCTGAAATAAAAAATATACCAAACGACGAAAATGTTCCGTCATCGGAATCGAGCCACCACACCACTTTGCTGCCTTCTGCCTAGCCGCCTTGGCCTTCTCAGACCTTTCCTTGTACCTCGGCTCGTCGAATCTAGCCATCATCGCAGTCCACTGCTCAGGCGTGATCCAACCTTGGATCGGTTTTTCAACGCGATCACGAGCCTTCTGGTCATCCAGAGCATCACATATCAGCTTGGCGGCAACGGCAGGAAACATCTGATCGATCAATTCGGCTCGGTACGGAGGATAGAAATACGTTTGCTACAATAAGTAATTTAGTAAGTTATATAATATGCATAAATTAGATGATTGATATAATATACTTTTACCTTGAAGTGCGCAAACCAGAACGCCTTCCGTTCCTCCGGAGCTTCAGAGTAGTTGATCCAAGGGCCACCATAGTTGTTCCTCAGAAAGAGGCCCAGGCGTCTCTGTACCGACGAGGGACGATATCTATACAGAGATAATTATTTTTATCAAAAAAGTCAATATATGATGAATAAAGAAATACACGATATATATGATGCTAAACCATCTAATTGACTTACTTTGTACCGTCGACCCAAATCTCTGTCCTCGTCTCCTCCGGAGGTGTGCATGGAGGATCTAGTTGATGCTGGGACGACGTCGACTCGACCTCCTCCATATGCTCATCTGTCTCCATGGTTCCGTCAGCAGGAGGAACGCTGGACGAGGGAGTACTATCAGGCCTGGAACTACTCGTCCCAGGAGTGCTGCCATGTAACGTCGTCGCAGTCGGAGATGTGACTGGTCGATATACTGGAGTACTAGGCGACGAGGATCCAGAACCAATAGTAGGCAGTACCGGAGGAGCACTTCGTCTACCTCGGGACCTGCCGAACGCTCCGCGTCGTCCTGTCATACCTGATAACAACATATGATGAATAAAGAAATACACAAATTATATAGTACATTCTACAGTCAAAATGTTATGCATATCTCACAGCATTCATAGAATTGCACAGTAAATAACTAGTGGTGTCACAAGTCTAAATGGATAGTACATTCTACAATCAAAATATAATACATATCTTCGTCAAAATAGTACATTCTACAGTAAAAATATAGTACATTCTACAGGCAAAATATTTTATTTTCAATCATCTTCAGAAAATTCATGTTGTTCGCCTTCCTCGTCCTCCTCTTCCTCTTCCTCTTCGGATAATTCTACATCTTCTACATTATTAGTCGTGTAATGAGTAACTTCCGTTGAGTCCACATCTACAATATTTGTTACAAGAGGTAGCTCATCCTCCTGATAAGCTATTTCGTCAACGTCAAAGATATTTCTAACTTTAGTCTTGCATACTGCCCACCAATCCAACCTCGCTGTCCCCCGTCCAGGATAAGTTGTGAAGTACACGAGCTGAGCCTGACTTGATAGGACAAATGGTTCGTAGACTTGATATCGACGCTTGTAGTTTATATCCACAAGACCATGCTTGTCAATTTTCCAACCTTGATCTTGAATCGGATCGAACCATTCACACTTGAATAGCAAGATCTTAGCAGGTTCTGTGCCATAATTATATGTCAACTCCACAATCTCTCGTAAGATGCCAAAGAATCATTGCCTGGATCGACGTCTTTGTAGTTCGAAGATTTGATACACAAACAACTATTTTTCGTGGAATCAAGATCTAGGAAGCTGTCTCTGATCGGAGCATTTGTTGACTTGAACCTAAACCCTTTCACACAGTAACTTGGCCATATTTTGACGGCAGTAATTGGTCCCTTGGCTAGAATTCTAATAGATTCAGTCCCGGGTATTATTAGATGATCGACCTAAATACCAAAGTAGCGATAGTAAGTTATTTATTGTGCAAGTGCATACAGAAAAAATAATTACCAAGCTCCTTACATATGCGCTCAACCAAGAAGAAAAATGGCGTCTCATTTCTTGTTCTACTTCTTCGTCTGTTATATATGGTCTAACCGACCTTAGCTCATTATTATATGTGCTGAAAACAATGAAGCAACCGCTGATTAGTAGCATAATAGTAGATTATACTATTACATTGAGATGACGTAAACGTGGACGTATTAATTACTTACCCCTCTAGCTTCTCCACTTCATCCTCGTCACAATTGAGTAAAATATACAACTGAGTAGCCCTTAGCTCGTCGTCATTCAAATATCTCTTCTTCATTTTTTTCGAAGGCTTTTCGGACGCATTGAATACTTTCAGTATTGCATCATTAGATTCCTGATATCCGTCGTCGTTTCTCGGAGCTCTTGTTCTATTAGTAGCAACATGAGGTTTAAAATATGTCGAGCAAAAGTTTGTAATCTCCTCGAGAACATAAGCTTCACAAATAGAGCCCTCAACCTGTGCCTTGTTTTTTACCTTTCTCTTTAGGTGATTCAGATGCCGCTCGAAGGGGTACATCCACCGATAACTGACAGGACCACCAACATGTGCCTCATAGGAAAGATGAATTGGCAAATGCTCCATAGAGTTAAAGAATCTAGGAGGAAACACATTCTCGAGCTTGCACAGTGTTACCGCAATGTCCTTCTCTTGCTTTTCTAGACGATCAACGATCAACTTAGTAGAACAAAGATCTCTGAAAAATATGCTGAGCTCTGTCAATGGATCCCAAACGACCTGCGGTAAGAATTTCCGAAATGCAACGAAATTAACCTCTTCATGAATACGTGACAATCGTGGCTCTTTATACCCGCCAGTTTGTTCTCCTTGAGGTCGATGCATCTTCTCAAGTTCGACATTTATCCGTCTGGAAAATTTAGACCCTGAATCCACCTACAAAGTCTTCCTTTATCCTCCTTCTCCAGTGAGAAAATTGACTTATGATGCTTTAACTTTCCATTCCCCTCCTCTATCAAATGCAACGCAGGACGTCTACATATTTCTTCTAAGTCCAACCTGGCCTTCGGATTGTCTTTCGTCTTCCCCTTTACCTCCATTACAGTATTAATTATGTTATCAAACACATTCTTCTCGATATGCATTACATCAAGGTTATGTTTGATCAGATTGGTGCTCCAATATGGCAGATCCCAGAATATACTCCTCTTCATCCAGTTATGGGTCCGACCAAATCCGTCACACTTGTACCCCTTAGCAGGCTCTTCGATAGCACTTGGTAAATCTTTTATCTCTTTCCATATCATGTATCCGGGCCACCTTGGCGGTGGATTGGCCTTCTCCACAACGCCCGCACGAAAAGCATTCATGTTCCTTCGGTACGGATGATCCTTCGACAAAAATTGTCCATGACAATCGAAGAAGCACAGTTTGCCTTCGTGTTTCAAACGGAAAGCCTTAGTACGGTCCATGCAATACGGACATGAGAGACGACCATGAGTGATCCATCCCAATAACATTTCATAGGCCAAAAAGTCGTTGATGGTCCACATAAGTGCTGCCCTCATCTGAAAATTCTGCTTTCTGAAATATCGTACGTGTTGGCACCTACTTCCCACAGCCGATTCAACTCATCTATCAAAGGCTGTAAATATACATCGATGTTCCTCTTCGAATTGTTCGGACCCGGGATAATAACGGTTAGGAACATATACGGAGTCTTCATGCACATCCAAGACGGTAGATTGTACGGAGTGACGATCACAGGCCAACACGAATACTGGGAGCCCGAAAGTCCGAATGGGGTAAAACCGTCGGAGGAGAGCCCCAATCTGACATTACGCAGATCCGAAGCAAAATATGGATACTCTCGATCAAAGTTCTTTCATGCTTCTCCATCGGATGGATGATCCAATACTCCTTCGATCTTTTTTCGCCTATGCCAACTCATATTTTCTGCAGTCTCCTTCACCATAAACAACCTCTGCAACCGCGGCGTCAAAGGCAAGTAGTGCATCGAATCGGTAGGCTTCTTTGCACCGACAGACTTTCCTCTTCCAGTAGCCTTGTAGCGATCAGCACCACAGAATCTGTACGCATCTTCATCCTTGTCGTCTTTGTAGTACAATATGCACCCGTCGCGACATGTATCGATTTTCTCGTATCCTAACCAGAGCGATCCCACCATCCTCTTAGATCGGTAGAAGTCTTTAGGCAACTTTGCATCCTCTGGTAAGATCTCTATAATCAAATCCATCAGTCGGTTATAGCATTCTTGCAACATGTTAAAATCAGACTTGATGCTCAACAATCTTGTAACCACCTCCAACGGTGAATAATCTTCACAACTAGGATATAATGGAGTCCTTGCATTCTCCAGCAACTCCATGAACTTTGCAGCATCGGTATTCGTTGCCTCCTCAGCTGCATCATGATTGTCCGGATCGAAACTAGGCCCCGCCGCATCAAAAATCATGTTCATCCACCCGTTATCGTAAGTAGCGTGGTCGTGGACATCCATATACGGCTCCACATAAGGCTCCGACTCTGATGCTAAAGACACAAGTTCTCCGTGCACGGTCCACTGATAGTAATTCGACGTAAAACCCTTCGAGTACAAATGATATGTGACTTCCACTTATGGATGATATTTCAAGTTGCGATATCTCAAACATGGACACTTAATTTTGGTACCGTCCATGTACTGAGGGAACGCCTTGGCGAACTGCAGGAACTGTTGTACACCCTCAATGAATTCATCCCGCACACTGCACATGTCATCAGGATGACGGTTGTACATCTACGAATAATGACGTAGATAGTAATTCATATCCATTTCTAGATACTTTTGTAAAAATGAATAGACATCGTTCACGTATATACTCATCGTTAAATACAGTACATGCACTGATACTCCTAAGTCATTTTTGTTGTTAAATTTTATACCCTTTGTGATAGTCTGTGTCGTGTCAGTGTGTGTGTATCGTATCTGTGTCAGTGTCATGTGCATCTGTGAGGGATAGAGAGAAAGAGAGAGAGAGATCGAACTAATATTACTACCTTAACTAACACAAGACTCTAGACATTACTTTAACGAGACATTTAAAAGTCATGACTAGACTAATACACCATGGCCTCTCTTGACTTACTGTTACCTGGATTTGATTTTTCCCTCCTGCTGCACTTACTGCTACTTGATCATATGCAGCTGCTGCTGCAACCTAATGCATCAATATTGGCCTACAGGTACTCACTCCTTGCTATCACTATGTTGCTGTTGCATATCTCATACCTGCACCCAATCTTGCAGTGCACCATTGTGTGCACTGCCTCACTTGAATGCCTGAGTTCCCTCACACTTCCCAACTGAAAGTATTTCCCCACTGAACACACTTTCCCTCCTTGATTACACTCAAGTGTTTCCTTGCCCCACACCTGTCTCTGATATAGAGTATCAGTTTTTTCAGGCAACTCTTGTTGCTACTGCACAACATAGGCACTGCACTCACTTGCCACTTGCCACCTGGTACTGCTGTTCTTGAGTGTGTATCAACTGATACCACTCCTCATCATAACAGACCCCCCACCAAGTCTGATACTCTGTATCAGTTCTTTACTGATACATCTAGCTCACAACATAACTCCCTATCAGTTGGATAACTGACACTCTCCCAGTTCTCCATACTGCTACTACTGCAGTTGCTTACCTGCTCGAGTCCCCTCTCTCACCTTCAACCACTGCTATTACCTTAACCAACACTGTGCACTGTGTACTGCTATCCAACCCGACATTCCCTCTTGCACCTTGCTGCTCACATACTTCCTTTCTTGCAACAATTTAACATAGCACACACACACCCACACCCACACCCACCACATGGAATGAACTCACATGCCCATGGCTAATTGCCAACACACAATACTAACTTATGACAATGGTGCACAAGTATATGCACCTACTTCCTTACTTATATCACTGCATATATATAACCTCATCAGTGCACACATTTCATACTGGCACTTAAACATCTGCTGTTGTTGCATTTGTTGCAACTGCCACTAAGGACATGGCACCCCCAACCTTGCAACTACTGCTGCTATCTAGTTTCCTCCACACACTCCAAACTGGCTTGCTGTCACTCCACTTAACTCATGTGCACTGCCAACTCCCCATCATCTGTTTACACTCCTTACCACGACCACTAGAACACAACACACTCGATTTTATAACACAGTCCAATCACCACTTCACCATAGTGCTCATGCACTTGTCTGACACTCCTACATCCCACATTCACACACACATCAAATGCACCTATGTATACACATGTACAACTGAGCAAATTCCCTTCGTCAATATAGGTATCTCACACACACACAATACCAAAGTCAATCTATCAAACACCTTTAGTGCCACACTACACACCACGTGTGTGTCGTGTCTGTCACGTGTATGTGTGTCGTGTCTGTGTCAGTGTCATGTCGTATCCTATGAGAGAGAGAGAGAGAGAGAGAGAGAGAGAGAGAGAGAGTTAGGGTTTACCTAGAGGGGGGGAAGATTCCGAGTTAGGATTAGTGTCATGCCATGTCTGTCACGTGTATGTGTGTGTCTGTGTCTCACGTGTGTCAGTGTGTGTGTGTGTCGTGTCTGTGTCCTGTGTGTGTGTGTGTGTGTGTGTGTGTGTGTGAGAGAGAGAGAGAGAGAGAGAGAGTTAGGGTTTACTTAGAGGAGAAGGAGGAGGAGGGGGATGCCGGAGTCTGCAGTTCGCCGGAGAGGGGGGGGGGAAGGGGGGTTTGAAATATTGGGGGAAGATTTCGACAGAAGGGGGGATTCAAAACCTATATTAAAATTTTAGCGACGTCAACTTATGACGTCGCTAATAGAAATAATGTGCGACGTTATAGACGTCGCTAAAAACGTCGCTAAATATCTAAAACATTAACGTCGCTAAATACATCGCTAAACGTCGCTAAATCATAAAACTCAGCGACGTTTAGCGACCTTAAATAAGCTTATAGCGACTATTCTTTTAAAAAAATGAATTACAGTCGCTAAACGTCGCTATATGTCGCCAAACAGCGACTTATAACAACGTTAGTCCTTAGAGTCGCTGAAATCTTTAATATTAGCGACGTTTTACTTTTACGTCGCTAAAAACGTCGCTATTTCATCATATTTTGGTAGTGTAAGTTGTCAAATTAATTATTTATTGAAAACAACATGCCTATATCCGGCTCAATGCTTATGCTGCTCCAAAGCTAGAACGAAGGAGAATTTTGTTAGGTAGCAGCAAAGCTATCAAACTGAGACAAAATCTGAATAGTTGAGTTTCTTCTTTGTGGTGTATCAGATCATGTCATGTATATGAGAAAATAAACTTATTACAACTATAAAGAAAAGAACTGAAAGTAGAACAAAATGACATAAGCAAGATTAGAAGTTACTGCTAATATAGACAAATTTGGGTAACTGAAGTTAAAACTGATTTAAAGAAAATGCACATAGGAAAACATCTAGGACCGAACAACGTACCTATTGAAATATAGATATGTTTGGACATAAAAGGTTGTTGTGGTGCTGCAAACATACTTAATAAACCCATGAAA
This sequence comes from Iris macrosiphon, assembly GCA_036927795.1. NCBI lineage: Eukaryota > Viridiplantae > Streptophyta > Magnoliopsida > Asparagales > Iridaceae > Iris > Iris macrosiphon. The sequence continues at coordinate 151,822,472 of JAYESA010000017.1, read as the reverse complement.
ATCCCAGAAGAGTAGAGTACAAGTATGCTGGGAACGCGGTGTGATTCGAACCGGAGTTAGTCCTTGATGTACGATATTGGATTGGACCCATATCACTACTAAAAATTGCGGGGTTAGTGACACTTTTATCGACTTATTATAAAACGTCGTTAATTTTTTCCAATTTAGCGACGTTAATATAAAACGTCGCAAGTAGTCGCTAATAGCGATGTTTGGCATTGTTCAGCGACATATTTTAGTAAAATGGAAAACGATGTTGCTGAAGCGTCGCTAAATGTCGCTAATATTTTAATTATAGCGACGTTTAGCGACATTTTGTATTCAAGTCGCAGTATATTAATATATTAGCGACGTTTAGCGACGTCTATTTTAGACGTCGTTAAATTATTTCATTTAGGGTTCATGATTTTATTTTTCCCCATTCTCTCGAAATCTTACCGAAAATTTCAAAAGCCCCCCCCTCTGTCTTAGTCCCCCCCCCCTCGGGCGTCCTCCTCCCTCCGGCGAAGTCCACCCCCCCTCTGAATCATAAGAGTATTATGATAGTTTTGGTTGTGATATTTGGTATCAAGAAGTTGTGTATCAATTGGCATGTGTTGATGTTGATGTTGTGTATACTAGTGTTAGTGTGTGTTGTGTTAGTGCTAGAGTGTTGTGTGTGTGAGAGAGAGTCTATTGTGTTTAAGAGTGTGCACTTAGTTGTGTGTTCATGAGTGTGTATGAGGAATTTTGATAAATTATCACACAGCAGTTGTACATGTTGTATGGTGGAAGCAGTAGGTATTTTTCCAACAGAGGCAGCAAATGTGTTCTTGCACTCTGCAACTGCAAGTGGCAGTATCCCACAGATTTTAAGAGCTTGCAGCTGTGCTGGTGCTTGGTTCCAGAGCTGTAGAGGGTGCTGTAACTGTGTCCTATTTTGGGGTTTCATTGCAGGCCTGTAGTGCAGTAACTTGGAAGGTGGAGAGCTCGGTTTGTATTCATGCTATAAGGGGGTGAGCTAAGGTCTGTGATGTGCTCATTTGAGCAAATGCATTGCTGCAGGAGCCTTGGCAATAACATCTTTAGTGCACTGCAGGAGGATGCTGCAGTAGAGTGTGCAACAACAATATGAAGTACAGGTACTGCACTGGATAGTACTGCAGATTTCAGGGTTGCCTGCACTTCAAGTGCAGTAGAACAGTGGCAGCAAGCAATGCACACAATAAGTGTGTATATGTGTATAGCAGGGTGAGTGAGATGTATGCGTATCATGTGATACATGGATAGGGTAGTGTATGTGTAGTGAGTTGTGGGTGAGGTTTGCGTAGGTGAGTGCCAGTGTATTGAGTGTGTGTTGTAGGTGTGTGTGTGTCCAAGTGTGGGTATCATAAATATGGATATCTAGATGCTAGGTATTGGGTTCAAAGGAATGTTAAGTATGAAAATGTGTCCAGAGTGCAAGGTATGAGTACCAAGACAATGAACACGTGACGACACCTATTTAATAGGGTTTGAAATTAGAGTTGTCTACATGTCTACTAGTTTTCGGATAGATACAAATTATAAAATGGATACTCATGAACCACGATATGGATACTCACGCATCACAACTCGAATACTCACACATCAATAGGAGTTGGTAATTACTTTGATGAACATGTGTATCTATCTTTGCATCCATTTGGATAATATATTTGAACGATGTCTATTCATCTTTTCAGAAGTATCTAGAAATGGATCTGAATTACTACCTGCGTCATCGTTCGTGGATGTACAACCGTTATCCTGATGACATGTGCGGTGTGCGGGATGAATTCATACAGGGGGTGGAACAGTTTCTACAGTTCGCCAAGGCGTTCCCTCAGTACATGGACGACACCAAAATTAAATGTCCGTGTGTGAGATGTCGCAACTTGAAATATCACTCAGAAGTAAATGTAGCGTATCATTTGTACTCGAGGGATTTCACGCCGAATTACTCAATGGACCTCACACGAAGAACTTGTGTCTTTAGCATCGGAGCCAGAGCCTTATGTGGAGCCGTATATGGATGTCCATGACCACGCTGATTACGATGACGAGTGCGTGAACATGATTTTCGATGCTACCGGGCCTAGTTTTGATCCGGACAATTATGATGCAGCTGCCAGCTGAGGAGATACCAAATTCGGATGCTGCAAAGTTCATGGAGTTATTGGAGAATGCAAGGACTCCAATATATCCTGGTTGTGAGAATTATTCACCATTGGAGGTGGTTACAAGGCGTTGAGCATCAAGTCTGATTTTAACATGTCGTAAGAATGCTACAACCGACTGATGGAGTTGATTATAGAGATATTATCGGCGGGTGCTAAGTTACCTAAAGACTTCTACCGGTCTAAGAGGATGGTGAGATCGCTCTGGATGGGATACAAAAAAATTGATGCATGTCACAACGGGTGCATGTTGTACTACAAAGACGACAAGGATGAAGACGTGTGCCAATTTTGTGGTGCTGATCGCTACAAGACAACTGGTACAGGAAGGCCTGCAGGTGCAAGAAAGTCGACCGATTCGATGCACTACTTGTCTTTGACGCCGCAGTTGCAGAGATTGTTTATGGTGAAGGAGACTGCCAAAAATATGAGTTGGCACAGGCGAGAACAGATTGAAGGAGTGTTGGATCACCCATCCGATGGAGAAGCATGTAAGCACTTTGATTGAGAGTATCCCAATTTTGCTTCGGATTCGCGTAATGTAAGATTGTGGCTCTCGTCCGATGGTTTCACCCCATTGGGACTTTCGGGCTCCCAGTATTCGTGTTGGCCTGTGATCGTCACCCCGTACAACCTACCGTCTTGGATATGCATGAAGACTCCGGTTATGTTCTTAACCGTCATTATTCCGGGTCCAAACAATCCGAAGAGGAACATCGATGTGTACTTGCAACCGATGATAGATGAGTTGAATTAGCTGTGAGAAGTAGGAGCCAACACGTACGATGTTTCAAAAATGCAAAATTTTTAGCTGAGAGCAGCACTTATGTGGACCATCAACAACTTTTTGGCTTATGACATGTTATCAGGATGGAGTACTCATGGTCGTCTCTCATGTCCGTATTGCATGGACCGCACTAAGGCTTTCCGTTTGAAACACTGAGAAAAACCGTGCTTCTTCGATTATCATCGACAATTTCTGCCGTCGGATCATCAGTTCCGGAGGAACAAGAATGCATTTCGTGCCGGCGTTACGGAGAAGGCAAATCCACCTCCAAGGTGGCCCAGAGACACGATATAGGAAGAGGTTAAAGACTTACCAAGTGCTATCGAATAGCCTACTAAGGGGTACAAGTGCGATGGATTTGGTCACACTCATAACTGGATGAAGAGGAGCATATTCTGGGACCTGCCATATTGGAGCACTAATCTGATCAGACATAACCTTGATGTCATGCATATCCAAAAGAATATGTTTGAAAACATAATTAATACTGTGATAGACGTAAAGGGGAAGACGAAAGGCAATCCCAAGGCCAGGTTGGACTTAGAAGAAATATACAGACGCCCTACGTTGCATTTGATAGAGAAAAGGAATGGGAAGTATAAGTAGCTTAAGACAAATTTTTCACTGGACAAGGAGGATAAATGGAGACTATGTAGGTGGATTCATGGGCTAAAATTTTCAGACGGGTACGTGTCAAATATGAGAAGATGCGTCGACCCGTAGGAGAACAAACTGACAGGATGAAGAGCCATGACTGTCACGTATTCATGGAGAGGTTAATTCCAATTGCATTTCATGAATTTTTACCGCAGGTAGTTTGGGATCCTTTAACAGAGCTTAGCATATTCTTTAGAGATCTTTGTTCTACCAAGTTGATCGTCGATCGTCTAGAAAAGCAAGAGAAAGACATTGTGGTAACACTATACAAACTTGAAAGAGTGCTCCCTCATGGATTCTTCGACTCCATGGAGCATTTACCAATTCATCTTTCCTACGAGGCACGTGTCGGTAGCCTTGTCGGTTATCGGTGGATGTACCCGTTCGAACGTCAACTGAACCACCTAAAGAGAAAGGTAAAAAACAAGGTAAGGGTCGAGGGTTCTATTTGTGAAGCCTATGTTCTTAAGGAGATTACAAGCTTTTGCTTGATGTATTTCAAGCCGCATATTGCTAATAATAGAACAAGAGCTCCGAGAAACGATGACGGATATCAGGAATCTAATGATACAATATTGAAAGTATTCAATGCTTTCGGTAAGCCTTCGGAAAAAATGATGAAGAGATATCTGAATGACGACGAGCTAAGGGCTGCTCAGTTGTATATATTACTCAACTACGACAAGGATAAAGTTGAGAAGCTAGAGGGATAAGTAATTAATATGTCAACGTTTAAGTCATCTTAATGTAATACTATACGCTAATATTGTTACACTAATCAGGCGATATTTTGTTATTTTTTAGCACATTTAATGAAGAGGTGAGGTCGATGAGGCCAAACATAACAGATGAAGAAGTAGAACAGGAAATGAGACTTCATTTTCCTTCTTGGTTGAATGCATATGTAAGGATCTTTTTGTGTATGCACTTGCACAATATTTAACAGAACGTTAAAATTAATATCGTTTTCTTGGTATTTAGGTCGATCATCCCAACACAACACTCGAGAATGAGTCTATTAGAACTCTAGCCAAGGGACCAATTTATGCCGTCAAAATCTAGCCAAGCTACTGTGTGAATGGGTTTAGGTTCAAGTCAACAAAAGCCCCGATAAGAGACAGCTTCTTGGATCTCGATTCTACGAAAAATAGTTGTTTGTGTATCAGATCTTTGAGCTACAAAGATGTCGATCCAGACAATGATTTCTATGACGTCTTACGAGAGATTGTGGAGTTGACATATAATTATGGAACAGAGCCTGCTAAGATCATGTTATTCAGGTGTGATTGGTTCGATTCAATCCAAGATTAAGGTATGAAAATAGACAAGCATGGTCTTGTGAATATAAACGACCAGCATCGATACCAAGGCTATTAACCATTTGTCCTATCAAGTCAGGCTCAGCTTGTGTACCTCACAACTTATCCTAAACGGGGATCAACGAGGTCGGACTGGTGGGCAGTATGCAAGACGAAAGCTAAAAATACCTTTGACGTTAACGAAATAGCTTATCAGGAGGATGAGCTACCTATTGTAACACATATTGTAGATGTTGACTCAACGAAAGTTGCTCATTATACGTTTAATCGTGTAGAAGAGGTAGAATTATCCGAAGAGGAAGATGAAGTAGATAAAAGTGAAGATGAGGAGGAAGAGGATGAGGAAAATGAAGAAAATAAATTTTTCGAAAATGATTGAAAATAAAATAAAATCCATTTAGAACTCTAGCTATGTACTGTATTTTTAATATGGAATATAACATCTATTTTAACTGTATGGATACATATATTTATATCTTTTATCAATTATATTATTTTTTTATCTATCTTACCAGATGGCACCCATGACCCGAGCACGTGCACGTCGCTTGAGAGAGGCACCTCCTACTGTTAAGGAGGAAGTGACTGTTAAGGAGGAAGTGGTACCTCCTACTGTTAAGGAGGAAGTGATACCTCCTACTATTAAATTGGAAACGGTTGTTAAGGAGGAAGTGGCAACTTCTACTGTTAAGGAGGAAGTGATACCTCCTACTGTTGGGCAGGCACCAGCTCAGAGGGGGAGCTCCAGTCACCCAACACCTATAACAGAGATTGATCACCTAGAAGATGCTTATGCAAAGTATCTTAGGGACTGGGTTCTGCCCCAGCATATTGGATTTTCTTGAGAGATTGAGAAATTGGAAAAGACTTATGGTGTGACTGTGATACTTTTATTGTGCTTATTGTGTGACTGTGATACTTTTATATTATGCTTATTGTGTGACTGTGATACTTTTATATTGTGTTTATTGTGTGACTGTGATACTTTTATATTGTGTTTATTGTGAGACTGTGATATTTTATATACTTTTGTGATATTTTGTACCCAGAAAATTCAACAGAGGGTTGCTCCTGGTCTGTCTATTTTTATAAAATTTTATAAGTCTGTGTATTTGTTTTTTTATTATATGTTATTATCAGGTATGGTCGGACGACGCGGATCGTTCGAAGATCGATCCTCTAGATAGAGTGCTCCTCCGGAGCAGGCTACTGGTTCCGGATCCTTCTCGCAGAGTACTCCAGTGAACCGAGCTTTAGCATCTCCGACTCCGTCGACGATACGACGTGGCAGTACTCTTGGGACGAGTAGTTCTAGGCCTGAGACTACTCCCTCTTCTAGCGTTCCTCCAGCTGACGGCACCATGGAGGCAGAGGAGCAGATGGAGACCTCCTCCATCTACACATGTTCAGAGCGATCCTCCATGCGTGCCTCTGGACGAGACAATGATGGAGATTTCGACCGACGGGCCTCAAAAGTAAGTTAATTAGTTAACATTTTGGACCGACGGGCGAAATAATTATATCTTTATATTCATGAATTTAATTATCGTTGTATAGATATCGTCCGTCGGCGGTACATAGAGCACTGGGGTATTTCTGAGGCATAACTATGGTGGGCCTTGGATCAACTACTCAGATGCTCCTAAAGATAGGAAGATATTCTGGTTTGCCCACTTCAAGGTAAAAATATATTTACTTCTAATATCAATAATTATTTATACATATTATATAACTCTCTTACTTTTTGTAGGAAACCAATTTCTATCCACCATACCGGACTGAGAAGATCGAGGAGCAGTTTCCTTCCGTCGCCGCCAAGATGATCCGTAATGCGACCAACAATCAAAAGGCTAGTGATCGCAACGGAGCCCCGATCCACGGTTGGATCACGTCTGAGCAGTGGACTGCGATGAAGATGAGATTCAGCGAACCCAGGTACATGGAGAGGTCGGAGAAGGCAAAGGCGGCTAGGTTGAAGGCAGAAAAGTGGTGTGGTGGCTCGATTTCCATGACAGAATATTTCTGTCTTCTGGTATGTATTCTATTGAATATGTATTATTTTAAGGAAAGCAGGATAAGATGTTTAATTTTGATAACAAACAATATAATTTTTAATAGGTACAGACGGGTGAGGACGCCAACATAGTAATCGTCTTCCTGGCCACCCATCGAAAGGACGGAAAGCTCATAGATGAGAAAGTCACGCCGACCTATGTACGCTACTTTATCTTGTGTTAGTTTTAATATAACATTAAAAATATGCAAATAGATATCTATATAGTTAGTAATAAGTACCTTAGACGTTAGCAACCATTTTTTTAGGACGAGTATCTTAGACTACTTGAACGTGCGACTGCTAGTGCACCTGCAGAGGGAGGGGCTGGTACTTCCTCGAAGCCCTCTACAGCTCCGTCGGCAGACGAGCTCTGGATGACCGCCGTTGGTGGTCTTCAGATAGGTACGTACTATGGTACGGGATCTTACGGCGCCTTTGTTGCAACGCAGTCATCCAAGGTCCCCTCTGGCAGTGTGCATTCCTCGCAACCTTCGCAGGCGTCAGCATGAGCCCAGGAGAGCGTTGACCGTCAGATTGCTGACCTGCGTGACGAGTTGCTACGAAGAATTACGGATCAGCCCTAGTCTCAGCCGCAGACCGACGATGCGACGATCACCGCACGTTTTGATGCGCTCCAGCGTAATCTATTGGAGATTAGGACTCTGAGCCAGATGACCGAGCACAGCCTTACAGAGCTCAGGACTATGAGCCAGACGACAGAGCACAGCTTGGCGACTCTGACCGCGTCTACGGAGCGCAGACATGCGGAGCTGAAGGGGTCGCACATATGGTCATGAGCGACTCACTTGCAAGGGTACATGCGACGAAAGATTTGTTGAGTCGGACGGTGGAGACGAACACTTCAAGGATGGTATCTACCATGGATTCATACAATGCTCGCCTGCTAGCATTGGAGCAGATACGTCCTCATGGTTCGTCGGCATCGATACCGACACCTACACCGACTCCATTGATTCTACTGCCTCCTTTATCGGGACCGGTGATGTTTTCTCAGGAGCAATATGGCTTCCTCTTATCCCAGATGCGCGACAGTGTTCCTCCTCCTCCTCCTGATCCGCAGTAGTTCTTATTGGAAATTTTTTAGTATGTTGGTGTGTATTGGCCCATTCATTCTTGGGTCTATGATGTACTTATTTCATACTTTTTACTACATTATTTGGATGATACGGATGTGACATTATTTTAGATTCATGTATTTATTTGTTAGGACATTCCTGCGTGTTTTGATATTCTTGACGTGTTTATGTATGTACCGGTGTTAAGTGTTCCAACGAAGGGGTCGACGAACCCAGGGAATTCAACGGAGGGTTGCTCCGGGTCTATTTATATAAACTGTAATTTTATAACTGCAGATAGACTTTTGTTAGAAAATAATTTTAGAAATTGCATGCTTTTTTCTGTTTTTTTAAATTTAGCGACGTTCTGCGACGTTTACCGACGTTTATCAACGTCACAGTGCGTCGCTAAATTGTGTTAAAACGTCGCTAACTGGTATCAGGGACGTCGCTAATATGTGTCAAAATGTCGCTACACGTCGCTAAAAAAACTGACATGGCAATTTCTGCCAGGTCAGCATTGGTGTAGCAAAACGTTGATGATAATGTCCCTGATTTGGCGACGTTATGCGACAATATACAACGTCGCTGATGTACCGACGTTGCATAGCTGAACGTCGGTAATTTGACGACGTATATGTGTCGCAAATATACGTCGCTATAGCGACAAATAGCAACAAAATTCTTGTCAGAGACCATGGATTACGCGACAATGCCAAAACGTCGCTAATTACGTCGCTAATGTCACGCCCCGGTCCCGTAAGGGCCGATCGTCCTCGCTTGGTCTCTACAGAACCGATCGTCCTCGCTTGGGTGCGATGTCTTGCAAGCCTAAGATGCGCTTGCACAAGGCCAAAGCTTTGAACAAGGGCAAGTAAGCTATTGAAGACAGGAGCAGCGGCACAATATTGCAGAAAAGTAAAGAACACAATAGCATATAAAAACAAACTCTTTATTGATAATCAAGATGTGTTACAAGTGGCGCTTGGCAGATATTACAATTCGCATAAGCTCTCTTTCTCTCGATTACATGACACCGTTTCATACATTATATCCCTTTATACAAAAGCAGCTCAAAGCAAAACTAGATACAGCTGAAGGCATCAACTCTATATTTTCTGGTCCTTGGGATGAGGTACGGCTATCGCTTCCTCGGACGATCCAGCACCTGAGAACAAGCAAACTGTTGGTGGTTCAGCACTTTGGAGAAAGTACTGGTGAGTATAAAATCAACGAACAGAAGCAACACTCCCTGAAACCAACACTAAGTAAGCATGTGGCAAAATATTATATTACTAGTGATCTTGCTACTTTTACCTAGGTTTATTTCATGCAGCACAGGATTAGAGTCAGTTTACGTCTTTTCGAAAACATGTCTTTGAAATCAGTTTGTACATTCAATACATGCAAGCAAGCTATTGGGACAGTGCTCTATCATGCAGTGCGCAGCATGTATCGTGAGCCATATTCGATCTCTTAGAAACAAAGTTATCTCTAGTGGACTGTTCATCTCGAATCAAGACAAGTGCATCAAGTGGACTATCATTCTATCAAGCAAACAAGTTGGACTATCTATATAATTTCAGTCCCCGAGAAACTCATGATCAGTAACGGTAATCCAACTAACTAATGACTCTTTTATCTGATGCTATTAGCAGTTGTGACTCATGGTTGCTCTTCACTAACATAATAGTAGTCGAGGCCAAGGTTCAGCTCTGCACTAATAGTCATTGTCCAACCGATGCGAATACATAAAACACTATTAGATAAACTCTAAGATGCACATAATTATGAACAAGCAGGCTATATATAAACTCTTTGTGTTTCTTACCCCTTGCCGATCGGTTATTCCTGCAGCAGACATACAAGTTAGTAACAATTTTGCATATATAAACATATGGTTTCCTTTTCCTGTCTGTCTCTGATCAAACAGTTAGGTATGCGAGAAGGCTAGCCTAGCATGCACCCTAACTACATGATGGTCCATGGGTAGCCCCATGATTAGCAGCGGTGACCCAAGGTTTAGCTCTTCACTAGCACGTGCATGTGTCGGCAGTTGTGACTCAAGGTTCAGCTCTTCACCAACACACATGAGTACTAGCAGTTGTGACATCATGGGTTCCTCACAACACTAATAGACACATCACCCCACTAGACCCCGTAGGACCGTATCCTGAGGGTGAAACAAAAATCTCTTCCGGATCGAGCAATTCCCAGTGCCCCAGGAACCGTCCGAGAGACAAGACCTTGTGCACAAGTTGTCTGAGACCAGTGCAATGACATGAATCCTTTATAATGCAAGCAAGCGAATGATCAAGCAAAACACATCTGGTCAAGCAAAACATATCTTGTCGAGCAAAACACATCTTTCACACAACTAATAGCATACTCACTAGATCACAAGGACCGTACCTCAGGGCGCACTATTAGTCTCTGCTTATACGAATCAAAGACTTATAGCGGTTCGATATAGCAAAACAGGCAAGCGAAACATATATTAGCAAGCACGATATCGATTTCATAACAACTAGCATGCAATATCTATCTCTTCGGTACGATAGAAAACAGGCAAGAAAACTCTATGTAAGCAAGCATGATAGTAGTTCTTCTTTCTTTTTTTACTAAAGCATGCAAATTCTACTCTTACTTAGCATATGACAAAGGGACTTGTTCAAGCAATTCCTTTACTTATCTTATTAGCATAGCAAGGGTTCGTTTGGTATCGGTATCGGTGTAACTAAGCATGCAACATTTCTTTTCTATCTTGACTTAGCATGGCAAGGGTCTATCTCTTTTAGACAAGCATACAAGTTCTCTTATTAAGCATGCAGGTTCTCGTTCTATCATTTTGTCACTACCCAATTCTAGAAAATAGAATTTTTTTTTTTATTTTTATTTGGTAATTGTGTATTGTTTATAATTAATTATATTTATATTTAATTGTTGATTGTATTATTTTTTTGTTTGGTTGTTTTAGGGTTTTGGCTAGTCTGGACCCATGTCAGACCCTAGTGGACCCATGTCCGACCCAACCAACACCCTTGTGAGGCCTATTTTTTTGGTTTAGAATAATTATTATATTTTTAATAAGTTAGGATTAGGAGTTAATTTGAGTGCATTTGGAACCCCAAACCCAAATCCCAATTAGAATGACTAAAGGAGAGGGTGTTTTAGTCTTTTTGGCTTAAGGAAACCTATTTCTACATGCTATGCCGGCCCCCCTTTTCCAGACCAGAACTGAACCCCCCCCCCCATTCTTCATTTCTTCTTCTTCCTCTCCATTCTCTACTCCTTCTTCTTCCTTTCTTCTTCCCACTTCCTATTCCAAGTAAGTATTCCTCCTTTTCTTCTCTTCCTTCTTCTATTTCTTTCATTTATGTAAACCCTAACCATTTGATTTCCCCTAACCTAGGTGTTTAGAGCCTAGACTTAGTGTGGAGGCTTGATTTGGAGGCTTGGAGGCTTGAGGGTGGTGATTTCAAGGGTTTTGGAGACTTTGGCATTGAGATTCCAACTCCCAAGAGGTAAACCCTAACTTTCTTCTTAGTGGTTGCTATTATATAGTGTAATTAGTAGTTTAGAACCTTCCTAGACCCTAAGGCTACCCGTGGGAGGAAGTTAGAACAAGTTTGGTTGTGTTTGGAGACTTTGACATTAGGTTTTGTGTCAATTTTGGGTGAAATCCGAGATTGGCCCAATTTTGGGTGATGCCCTAGGTTAGACGGACCTAGGTAGACGTGCTTGGGTGTCTTGAGGGTTAGTACGTGTCTCCGTTCGGACACGTGAAGTCGTGTCGCGGAGAAATGGGCGTTTCGGACGATTTTGGGATTTTCGTCGTCGTAGGTTCTATGTGCGTGCAGTTTTTGCCACGGACCTAGAATCGACGAGTTAGCATTTTTTCTAGGATCTAGACATCGATTAGAACCCGTGGGTAAATTTTGGACTGATTCCGGGTAGGTTTGGTGTGCGTTTCATGAGGTTTTGCGAACCGCACACCACGTGTTCGTCGAAATAACCGAATGGCCATTTCGACTTAGTTTCTTGGTTTCGGGCTCGTGCGCGTGTTGGGTTAGCTTCGGAGAGTGTGTACTAGAGTTCTCGGGTTGTATTTTATATATTTATAGGTATAGGGGTGGTTGTGCGTGCGTTGGTGTTGTGTGTGGTTGTTGTGTTGTGTGTTGTGTGTGTGGTGTTTATGTATATATATATGTGTGTCTCTATATATATATAAGTGTGTTTATA